>JAQZBX010025984.1:0-29210 GCA_029593785.1 Cabassous unicinctus | reverse complement strand
AATACTATCCTTAGTAACACTTAGACTTAATGTTTTCTCTGAAGCCAGGAATATGCTTGTCCCATGGATTTCTCAACATGGGTAGGATTATGGGGAATTAATTACCCCAGGGGCAGATAGCCAACAAACCCAATTTTAATCCTGTTTGAATGAAGAAATTCAAGGAAATATTCTGAATTTTGCCTTGAAAGTTTCTAGTAGGAATGAATTACATTTGTTACGCATTGGTAAACTTCTTGTTGTAGGACACAAATTTGGCCAATTTATGATACCTGTTTCAATTCTCCACCTTACAATCTATTTCTCCTCAGATCTGCTCACAAATAACCTAATTCTTCTCATATGCCAATGTCTGTGTCTGACCTTGGAAAATGCCAACTTCATTTGATTAACATTTCTTATTTTTGACTATTTTGATTTAATTTTTTAAAAGTATAGCTTATCATTTCTTACCTATATTTTTCTATTGCATTATCTGCAAAACTTGCTATTGATTTGTAAAAGTTATTTATATATTTTAGATATGATGTTTATATAAGTAATGTATTGGATATATTCTCTCTCACTTGCCCATCTCTATCTCTCTCTCTGTTTTGCATTTTTCTTCAGTGGAGTTTTTTGATGAACAAGGGTTTTAATTCTAATGTAGTGCAATTTAGAATAGTTTCCTTTATATTTGATTATATTTATTTAATAAATATTTCCCAACCTAATAACATTATTCCTAAAATTATCATGAAGCTTCACATTTAGATTCACAGTCCACTTATAATTGATTATTTTATATGGAGTAGGTAAGGAGAAAAAGGTTTTCCCCCTCTAAAATGGATATACAATTATTTATCATCATCTATTAATAAGTTCTGTTACCCCCATGTTGTGATCAGTTATATATGCCAACTTGCTAGGCTATGATATCAGGTTAAGCACACACTGTTCTGATTTTTTTAAAATTTATAAGGGTCTTTCATTGATGGATTTGCTTCTATAATCAGTTAATTGCATTTATGGCTGTTTGCATTTATAATCAATAAGGGAAAAAGCCCTCAGCAGCATGGGGAATCTCCTAATGCAATCAGTAGGAAGTGTTAAAAGCCAGATTTCAGGATTTTGGAAGAAAGATGAATTGCTGTCTCTAGTTCAGATGATCAACACCTGCTCAAGAATTCAACTTCACATTCATTAGAGTTTCCAACTTGGGTCTTCCCTACAGAATTTGGACATGCTTATGTCCACAGTTATAAGAGACAATTCTTAGTAAAAATCTTTAATATATCTTGGTATATATACAGTCCATTCTATTTCTCTGAAGAACCCTGATTGATATACTCCAGATAGAATTTGTTTCATACTTTTCATAAGTTAAGTGAACATGCTTGCATGTAGCTATTTCTGGACACTAATTTTTTTAATGCTTTTTTCTCCTTTGTTTAATAGAAACACTCTCTAAATCACTTTATTCTTTATTATGCCTTGATAACCCGAGTGTAAGCACTCCAACATCCCCATTGTCTGCAAGACTCTTTTTGCTACTTTTTCTCAGATGTCATTAAAATTAACTTGTATTTATTATTAATAAAACTGCTCCTAAAGCAGTATTTAAAACTTATTTATCTCTTTATTTTTGTAAAATACAAGAAAATTTTAATTTAAAAATATGAAATATGTAATTTTAAAATGTTTAAACTAGTTTCTTTCTTAACTTTTAATTCACTTTAATTTATCATGTAATCTATAGAGATTAATAAAATGTTTTGGGATATTTCTAATTAAACTATCCGAATATTTGACTTTTGAAGATTATGCAACTAATATCTAAAATGAAGCAATTTTAAAAACAATTTGGTTGCAGAATTTTCCATGATTCTCAGGGACATTAATAAAATATTAAAAATTAACAGCTTTTGAATATACGCAGCACGGATGGATGTCTAACTTAGTATATATTGTCCACTCCCTTCTTACAACTATGTGAGAATAAGAGAGCATGATATGGTTGATAAACAAACACTTCAAAATATATCATGGTTGTATTACAGTTGAAATTCTGTCAACTAATACAGAATTAATGTTCCACTCACATATACAGTTAATAAATAATATTTCAATGCTTTATGTGTTATCTATATTTGTTAAATTCTTAATAAATTTTTATTGAATGTAACTGAACTGTACAGCCTTCAGGAAAGTCCCATTGTGACAGTTTGATATTTCTTTGACAACCCCATAAAAATTATATTCTTAAATTAATCAATTCCTGTGGGTGTGATATGTTTCATTGCATTAGATTTTGTTAAGTAACTTTTGATTAGACCACTTGATTTAATCATTTTAGGGACTTTGGACTATGTCAGTGATGCACAACCCAATTTGGGTCTCTGCCCTCTTCCTGGCTTCTATAAGTATAGAACTGAAAGCAGAAACACACAAAGAAAGACAGCTGTCACTTTTACATTGCCACATGACAGAGGACATCAGAATCAGTTACAGCTGAGAAAGAGGCCTAAGGCTGGAAACAGTCAAACACAGGAGTATAAAAAGAGCCCCCCAAGAGGCTAGGTCCAGGGAGCAACTCATAGCTGAATACTTGAACTCTGCAATGTGCTTGATGCCCACAGCTGAGCTTGTGGCAAAAGCAGAATAGTCAAAGTTGAAGAGAGGAGGCCCAAAAAGAGATGTTCCATATAAACCACAGGTGAGCTCAAAAGGTAGGCAAGCCTGGAGAGGAAGGCAAAGGTCTCTGCTGGGATTGGGTGCCATTTTGGCTCACTACATGGCAGGAGTCAATGAGACAGTAACTCTGATGATGCTTTGATTTGGATGTTTTCACAGCCTTGTAACTGTAAGATTTCACCAAAAATAAATTCCCTTTATTATAAAATAAGCAATTTCTCACATGTTGTATTGACAGTTTAATAAACTAAAGCAGAAATTGGTAACAAGAGCGTGGGGTGCTGCTGTTTGCAAGTCCCCAAACTGTTCAAACAGTTTTATAAATGGTTAAGGGGTAGATTCTAGAGGAATTGTGAGATGCTTGATAGAAAAGGCCAAGATCATTTTGAAGAGACTGTTCATGGGAAAATAGACCCTAAAGTTACTTTTCATGAGGACTTAAACAGAAATGATGACTGGAAGGAAGGCAATCCTTGTTTAAGACCTGTAGAAAACGTCAAAATTGATGCCAGATGTTAAATGAAAGACAAAACTTGAAAGTTGTGAGCTTGGACTTTTAGCTGAGTAGATTTCCAAACTAAATTTGGAAAGTACAGCCTAGCTTCTCCTTGCAGCTTATAGTCAAATGACAGAGAAAAGGAATAAACTGAGAAATGAAATCCTGGGCCCAAAGAAACCAGAAATTGATGGTTTGGAGAATTCTGAGCTTCCGGAAAAAGTCCCCAGAGAATAGGACTGCATATCAAAACCTAAATGAACTTGAAACCAGGCAGCCAATTCCTTACAAGTCAAGAATGGGAATCTAGTTATCCACTAGGAAAATGTGAAAATTCTTTTTGTCTGTCATTTGAAACCTCTGTGCACTGCATGTAAAACCATTGAGCTATTTGCAAGATATGTATGAACAAAACCGTTGTCAACCTGGACTTAAAGGGACAGGAAAGGGACAGGTGGAAGGAAAAATGTCTTCAAGAGCAAAATCATGGAAGCTGAGGCCTGGACTTAAGATATCTTCTTGCACCAATAGAGGGACTACACACATGTGTGTGGAGAGGTTGAGTATACCCCATGGCTTAGAGAGGGTTGGACTTCTCCCTTCTTTTCAGAAAGTGTTCAGCCATGCCAGGCAACTAGTAGGGTTGGACACATCCCCCAGTGATTGGGGAAAGTTAGTTTTCAACCCCACCATTCTGAGTGTGATGTGTCTGTCTGTCAGATATTATGGAGAGTCAGATATTATATATGTAAAATATAATGAATGTATCATGCATATGGAAAGAACATAATTTTTTTGGATTCAGAAGGAAGTATAGAGCATAACAATGTGAAGTTTTTCTATGAATCCAAGAAAAGATCAGTTCTTAAACTAATCCATTCCTCTTTTTGTGGGGCCATTTAACTGCATTAGATTCAGTTGAGGGACATTTTTATTAGATCACTTGATTAAATCACTTTAGGGCCTTTGATTTGTCAACATCAGTGAAATGTGACCCAGTTTGGGTCTCTGCCCTCTTGCTGGAGGCTTATATAATCAAAGAACTGAAAGGAAAAACACACCAAGAAAGACAGATGCCACTTTTACTTTGCCATGTGAAAGAGGACACCAGAATCATTTACAGCTGAGAGACAGGCTAGAATCAGTGGAGCATAGGAGCATGGACAGAGGCTTCCAAAACACTAGACCTAGGGATCAGAACAAAGTGGAAGTAATGATCCTTGTCAATGCTTGATTGCCCACAGCTGAACTAAGCCTCAAAGCAGAATAGCTGAAGCTGAATAGATGAAGCCATATGAGACAAGCCATATGCCTGATCACCATTAGATGAGCACAAGAAGACGGTGACCCTGGATGGGAAGGCAGGGACCTTGGCAGAAATCAGCTGCCATAGTGCCTCACCACATGGTAGGAGTCCATGAGACAGTATTTCCAATGGTGCCTTGAATTGGACACTTTCACACCATTGACACTAAGATTTTACCCCAAATTAATTTCCTTTACTAAAACCAACCCATTTCTGGTATATTGCTTTGGCAGCTTTAGCAAACAAAAACACCCGTACACTGCATGTTCTGCCCCAAATGTTAAACTTAGAACGTACTCTTTTCTAATCCTAGTTACATGTTAGCCATTGGAGTTTTGTTCCTTGCTTCAGAACATTTTCTTCAGATTGAATATTATTTCTGATTCATGTGTCATGTAAACCACACCCAGGGTACCATAAAACTCACAAGAGTCAAGTGACATGAGCAGGTGGAAAAGGCTCTGTGCATTCCTCTTCAAGATGAAATTATTAAAATGATAGCCAGACTGAAACAATAAGATAATAAAGTCCAAATGAAAGGAAACAGTGATATAAGTGAAGAAAAGGTCACCTTCTCCACTATTGTAGTGTCAGCAAAGTTTCATGAGTAAGAAGAAGTCACAAAAGAAATGGGCAATGATGTAAGGACTGTAGAAGGTCAATGTGGCAAGCAAAATTCGCACATCTCTCACTTAGAGAAAACCACCAATCAGTGATCCAATTGCCAGCTTGACACAGGTCCTGTTTTCCATAAGTAATGAGTATCTTAGGGGTCAATAGGTGGCAAAATAGTGATCATATGATACAGGCAGGAGGAACCACTCCACAGTGAAAAGGGCATCAGTGTTTTGATAGTTTTGGCTGTCTTATATCTATGATTACTGCACAGTTGCAGTCATTACCTATATACCCCCCTACCATACTCATCTTCAGCCACCATCTCTAATCCTCTTACATAACTAAATCAGCATATTCTATGAACATGACTTCCACATGTATGTAGAAACCATTTGTTTAATTGTCTAATATCATTCTTGAATAAATCATATATACAACATTTAAAATTATATTATGGGGGAGCAGATTAGCTCCGGCAGCTGGGGAGCTGCCTTCCACATGGGAGGTCCTTGGTTTGGTTCCCAGAACCTCCTAAAGAAGACAAACAAACAACAAGCAGACAACTGAGCAAAAACAATGTGCAGACAATGAGGAAGACAATGAGCAAACAATGAACAGACAGTGAGCACAACAAACATAAAAAAATGAGCAGGGAGTAGATGTGGCTCATTCAGTTGGGCTTCCCACATGGCAGGTTCCAGTTTTGATTCATCCTAAAGAAGAAATTAGTATGCAGCTAGTAGACAATGAGCAAACAGATGAGGGAGCCATCTTTGGGGGGGAAGAAATTTTATATTATGGTACAGATACAAAAGAATTGAATGAAGGAAGAATAAACATTTTTAGAACAAAACAAATGTTATAAATAAGTTATTCATTCAAACATTATAATGGTAGTGAAATAGCTCTTTTTATGACTAATTGATGGCCATTTTCTGAAAATTATAAAGAAAAATCAATAAGGAAAATTAATAATTTTAAGAAAAATCATTTATGTTAAAGAAGCATGTATTCACAAAATATTTAAGAGTTTACCATATTAATGTGATTCTAATCCAAGGGTAGTTTAAGTATAATACAATTGATGAGAAATGGGAAATAGCATATGTATTAGTTAGCCAAAGGGGTGCTAATGTGAAATATCAAAAATTGTTTGGACTTTACAAAGGATATTTATTTGGGGTAGAAATCCACAGATACCAGGCCATAAAGTGTTAAGTTTCTTCTCTCACCACAGTCCATTGCCACGTGTTAGAGCAAGACAGCTGCCGGTGTGTGCCAGGGTTCAGGCTTCTGGGGTTCCTCTCTTCCCGGGGCTGCGTTTCACTCCAGGCTTACCTCCTGTTTCCTCCACAAGGTCAGCTGTAGGTGATCAGGTGAATGGTTCGCTTCTCTTCTCCTGGGACCTTCTTTCCAACATCAAAGCTGCTTCTCAAAGACTGCTTCTCAAAACTGTTCTTGCCATGCTTTTTATATTTGATTACCCACACACCAAGGGGGGGGCTCAACACCCTAATCATAACCTAATCATGCCCAGATTAACAGATCAGTTTACAAGCATGATCTACTTATATTTTGGAATTCATAATTAAAACAAATTGGCCAACGGTTACACTCCACCCTCTCACTTCCAAAAATACATTACAATATTCAAAAAAGCTTAAATCAGTAACAATTCAAGTACAATATCATATCATAATCATTTTAAAGAAATACAGTTCATCTTCAGGTAATATGTCTTTTGCTGTAGACCTCTGAAACTTACAAAACCATTTAACTGCTTCCAGTACAGAAATGGAAAGACAAAGGATAAACATTTTCATTACCATAAGGAGAAATTGGCATGTTAAACATGAGACATGGATTCTCTACAGTTCAGTAAACCTGCAGGGCATCCTCCATTGGATTTCAAAGTCTGAGAATCATTCTTAAGAAGATGGTTTCTTCTCCTTGGGGCCACATGGGGACCCACCCTTTCCACAGGCATGCCCAATGGCTATTTTCTTGTTTCCATCCTCATCAAGCATCTAGGTGATGACCAAGCTCCAGACCTCACCCTCCAAGAGTGTTGGGGTGATTGCCACACCTTACACAATATTTGGGTTAGAGTCTTAGTCCCCCTAGTACAGTGGGGTGAAGACAACATTCCCGCTAACCTTTGGCATACAGGTTCAACCCTCTCAGAGCAACATGTTGACCACCTGGCCCTCCCTAATCTTTGGCATACAGATTCAACCCTCTCAGAGCAATGGATTGACCACCTGGCCTTCTCTAATCCATGGGGGAGAGGTACACCCCTCTCAGACCTATGGGGTGTTGACCTTAACTGCCCTAATCTTTGAGGAATGTGCTCCACCCTCTCTGCACCCTGGGATGGCAAAACTGTCCCAGAACATCAGGTGGGGATATCCACCCCTTTCAACTGGTGGGGAAAACTCACCCTCTCTGCACCATGGGGCATCAAAACTTTCTCAGAACATCGGGTAGGAACATCCACCCTCTTCAACTGCAGGGGCAAACTCACCCTCACTGTACACATGGGTGGGGCTCCTCTCTTGGCCCAAGGAGATGTCTGAAGTCCAGACCTCTGTTTCCACGGTTTTCTTCTTAAGATTGAAGATTCTCCTTCAATCTCTCCTTTCCATGTCCTCTTTTGTCCAAGCTGACAGTGGTTTTGTTCATACAGCTCTCTCAGAAACTTTGTTGGTTTAGCCGCAGGAAGCAGGCGTCCAAGCCATCAGACAATAAGACTTTCCACAAGTGTTTCCTAGATAACGGCATCTTCAATTCTGATTTACAAGTTCCAGGCTTACCTAAGTCTTCAAATAGGGCATTTTCATCTGGGAATTTGATTTCCAGACACTTGGAAGTCCCAGAATCAGTTTCTGTTTTCTTTGTGCCCATAAGTTCAGTCCTTAGTGTATTTCGCTCATCTAGTATTTTGCTATAAGATGCAAGGAGAAGCCAAGCCACATTCTCTGAGTTTACCTTGGAAAGTTCTTCAGCTAAATGCTCCGGTTCACCATTTTCAAGTTCTGTCTTCCATATAACACCAGGAGTTAATCTTGCTAAGTTCTATGCAACTTTAAAACATGGATCACCCTTGCTCCAGTTTCCAATAATAGTTTCATCATTTACTTCTAAGGCATCATAGAAAGTCTCTTTGGTGTTCATATTGCTATCAACAGTTCCTTCAAAGTGATCTTAGCCTTTTCCATCAAGCATTTCACAATTCCTCCAAAAAATACCCCTTACCCATTTATAAAACCGTTTAAACATTTTGGTAACTACAAAAGCACTTCCCCACTCCTCAGTACCAAACTCTGTATTAGACAGCCAAAGGGGAGCTAATGTGAAATACCAAAAATGGGTTTGTCTTTACAAAGGGTATTTATTTGGGGTAGAAATCCACAGATACCAGGCCATAAAGTGTTAAGTTTCTTCTCTCACCACAGTCCATTGCCACGTGTTAGAGCAAGACAGCTACCGGTGTGTGCCAGGGTTCAGGCTTCTGGGGTTCCTCTCTTCCCGAGGCTGTGTTTCACTCCAGGCTTAGCTCCTGTTTCCTCCACAAGGTCAGCTGTAGGCGATCAGGCGAATGGTTCACTTCTCTTCTCCTGGGACCTTCTTTCCAACATTAAAGCTGCTTCTCAAAGACTGCTTCTCAAAACTGTTCTTGCCATGCTTTTTATATTTGATTACCCACCCACCAAGGGGTGAGGCTCAGTGCCCTAATCATAACCTAATCATGCCCAGATTAACAGATCAGTTTACAAGCATGATCTACTTATATTTTTGGAATTCATAATTAAGTCAATTTGGCCAACGGTTACAGCATGCAAAACAAAAAAGTTTTAATATGGGTGTAATAATGAAACAGTGAAAAGGAAGGTCTTCTGAACATATTATCTCACATCTCAGTGCATTAAGATAAATACAGATGAATGGATGAACTAAATTCAAAAAAACTGTAACAATATGAGAATATTTTAAAACATAAGAAATAACTAACACAACCTGAGTATAATTAATGATTTTGTAATTAGTATACCATTAAATGTACCCCTACAATAATTAAAATAATATATTTGACATAATCTTTGGAAACAGATGTCAACACAGCATTATGTATCTGAATGAAAATGAAAATTATCTAAATCATTAAAAGTAGAAGTAAAGTTAAAGGAAGAGTGACAGGAGGAAAAAATATGAAAAAAAGACACAATTTAATTCTTAAAATATTTTGGTAGGAGGAAGTTATCATTACATAATTTGAGAAAGACTCCAAAGGATCCTAAGTATTTTATGCATATGTGTATATACTCCTACATATATGCATAAATAGTATAAAAAATTTTGTGGCTGTACATGTGTTTATAAAATTGAGAAATATATACACAATAAAAGAAAGATTTTTTGGCAGTAGAATTATGGATGGATTAAAATTGATTATTATCTTTTGAAATAAAACCTAAAAATTTTAAATTATGGATTATTTTCACTGAAATACATTCTATGCATTTGTCTAATATGCAGAACTTATCTTCATATATACATATCTATATGTGAACACATACAAATCATATATCAAATATTCAACAATCTCTTCTGCAAGGTGGATATAAACATTTTTAATAACTCAATGTCCAATTTTTATTTTGATATCTATTTGAAAATAGATAAATTCAAATATTCAAACAATTTGAACATTTTTTTTCCTCCTCATTTTTCCTAATCCCTCAAACACAATCAGCCACACAGCACCTTGGCTGTGATGTTGATAGAGTTCCTCCCTTCATTTTCATGTCTCTCTAATTCAGGCCTTTTTCCCTACACACTTGTAAACCTTCAACTATTTCCCTGGATTTTGTTCTTAGTCCTTATTTCACAAAAGTTAGGTCATGCCTGAGTAATACCTCTACCCTGAATTTTCTGAAAATCTTAGGCAACTCTTATTCTGGTTCCTGCAGAGACAGATGTCTAACAGAGATCCACACAATTATCCAAAGTTTGCTTTCTTTGCACTGTGTCCTCCACCTACTCGATTCCAATTCCATTCACTATGTTGCCATCCATCCATGTAATTCCCAGTTCATCTCAACTGCCATGTCCTCTCATATCTATGCCACCTTTCCATCAGGTGGAATTTGCTCACTAGGCATACCTAATCCTTTGATATTATGCACACACTGGTTTTTGTCACATATATGTCTCTCAATATGACAAAAACCAAATCGTAGTGTCCTCATTCATGAAACATTAAATTTACTCAGAGTAGAATGAATGCCTTACATCTTTGAAATTTTGATGGGACACATGATTTGCAAATAAAAGGTGACCTATTAATGTTAAGGAATAAGAAAAAATACTATGCTATCATGTTAAAATCTACTTTGAAAATGAATTTGTGAATAAGAATTGTGCTTAATGCAAAAATACAAGAATGTTCTCCTATGAACTAGAACAAATTTATGTCATTATTACAAGGTGGCAAGAATGTGAAGAAGCATAGGAAAATACAATTAATTTAATCTATGGACTATAGTAAACATTAATACTGTAATATTATTACATCAATGCCAAAGAAATACTGTGATCATAATAGAGGTGTATGGAAAAAATATTCCAAATTTACATAATAACCATAGTTAGTGATAGTAGTCTGATGATATTATTTCATAATCTGTAATAAATATTACACAACAATATAGTGTATTGGTGGAAGTGTTTTGTATGGGAATTCCACACATGGGCATGATTGTTTTGTAAGGTTACAACCTCTCTAATAAAATATATATTTAAAAAATAAAAAATAAAAGAAACAAATTTCCCTAAAAAAAGACTATGTGTAGTTCCATTGAATTCTGTAATTCAAGAGAGCAAATATTAATCAATATCAAAAAATTAATTTCCTATTGTAAGCAGGGAATGAGCTCTAGAAAATGAAGCAGAATTTTCATTATGTTGTTCTATTCCCTCTTCTTTCATGCTGTATTTTTTGTTTGCTTTACCTCATCTGAATCTATATGTTGATTGTTCCTTTTACTTGGAATCAAGGAAGAATTCAGTGCTTCTCTAGTAATGGATAAATGAACTTATGTGTGCCCAATGAGAAGGGCACTCAGAGAAAATCAGCTCTATACTTAACATTAACTTTCTATCTCTATTTCTCCTGTCAGAAATTTGATGACTTCAATTTGCAATTTGCAGAATTTGGAGTTATCAATAGTTTATATCATTGTGAGCACATGTAGCTCAGTGACTGAGAACCAGCTCTGATCATTTAAGGTCCCAGTTTCAATCACTGATGCCTCCTATTAATATATATGTTTTCACTCTAGCCACTTCCTGTTTCCTGTGAGTGCTATGTCTTTGAGTCTGACATGACAAAAGACTCAATTGTCTCAGAGGGTCTGTTGCTCCTCCTTCCTATGATGTTTTGAAAATCTGAATCTGATCTTGAACCTGCAGTGACTTCAATATGTACTGGTTGGTAGCCAGAATGAAAAGAAGGCCATTTGTTAATGAACAGAAGTTAGAATTATTGACATATATGTGGTAAATAATTGTTCTGTAACAAGGATGCTATTCTTTAACTACAAGTTTTCTTATCCTGTCACTAAGTGTGGTAGGAAGAAAATTGTTTTTCCAGGGGATGATATGATCATACTCTCTGAGATCAATTATAGACCAATTTTGAACTCCACATATTACTCAGCCAAAGGGGTGCTGATGCAAACTACCAGACATTGGTTGACTTTTATTAAGGGTATTCATTTGGGGTCGAAGCTTACAGTTACAAGGCCCTAAAGAGTCCAACCCAAGGTTGCTTCCTTACCAAGGTCTGTTGCCATTTGTTGAAGCAAGATGGTGCACAACCTCTGCCTGGCCTCTCCTTCCTTCTTCCTCCTAATGCTCTGTGGGCCTAGCTTCTTCCACTCTCAGCCATAGGTTGGCTCAGTGCTCATCTCTCTTCCCAGGGCTTTAGCTGTTTGAGCCTTTTTTTCTATCACAAGGCAGGACCAAGTTTTCTCTTCTTCTGTATCTTCCTCTGTGTATGTTCTTTTCTGAGGCTCTTCTTGAGTAAGTGTCCATTTTTAAAGCCCACCAAGGGTCCAAGAAATTAACCTGAGTTACATCTTACTGATGTGGTTGAATCAAAGCCCTAATCTTAAAATAATTTAATCAAAGACATCTCAGCTGAATCTAATATAATCAAAGTGTATCAGGTCCAGAGGAGTAGACCATTTTAAACAGACCAGTTTACAAACAAAATCCATATCTCTTTTTGGAATTCATAAATACTATCAAATTGCTAAACTCCACCCTTTGAATTCCAAAAAGACATTAAAATATTGTTTTAAAAACCCTTAAATCAATAACAATGCTAAGTACAAAATCATATCAAAATAGATTTAAACAAATTTAGTTAGTGTTGGGACAAATTTCCCTCTGGCTATAGACCTGTGAAACTTACAGAAAAATGTTTCTGCTTCCAATATACTAAGAGACAGATATAGAAGAAACATTTTCATTTCTATAAGGAGAATTTGGGAAGGAAACTTGAGTCACTGGTCCCATAAAGTTCTAAAAACCTGCAGGGCATACTCCATTAGATTTCAAAGAATGGGAGTCATTCGTATGATGATGGCTTATCTTCTCTGAGGCCTCATGAGGGGCCATTTCAACAGGCTTGCCCAGTGGCCATTTTCTTGGTTCCACCCTTATTAAGCCTCTGGGTGGTAACTGAGTTTCAGACCTCACCTTCCAAGGACATTATGTTGATGGCCACTCTTTCCTCAATCTCTTGGGTACACTATCAACTCCCTTATTATTGGAGGTGGTAGCAACATTCTCCTTAATCTCTGGTGTACAAGGTCAACCCTTTCAGAATGATGAGTTCATGACATGACCTTCCTTAATCTATGGCAGACGAGCCCACCCCACTAAAAGCAATGTTTTGTAGACCTCACACTCCCCAACCTATGGGGAAGAGGCCCACCACTCTCAGAGTACTAGGGTGTTGACCTGACTTTCTCCAACCCTTGGGGAATGTACTCCACCCTCTCTGTAGCCTAGGGCAGGAAAATTATCCATGAACAGCAGGCTGGAACATCCACCCTCTTCAAATGCCAGGGAATACTCACACTCTGTACACATAGGTAGAATTCCTCTCTTGGCCCAAGGAGATGCCTTAATTCCAGAGCTCAGCTTCCATGGTTTTCCTCTTAAGAACATTTTCCCTTCCATATCTCCCCTAAATGTCCCTTTTAACCCAAGCTGACAGTGATTTTGTTTATACAGCTCTCACAAGAAGCTTGTTGGTTTGGTATTCAGGAAGCAGGGATCCAAGCCATCAGACAGTAAGACTTTCCACAACTCTTTCCTGGACAGCTGCATTTTCAGTCCTGGCTTAGAAGTTCCAAGTTTAGTTAATTCCTCTAAAGGGGTATTATCATCTGGGGGCTTAATTTCCAGAGGCATGGAATTTCCAGAATCATTTTCTGTTTTATTTGTGCCCTACAATTCAGTTGTCAGCTTATCTCTTTCTTCTAACATTTTGATACAAGCTTCCAGGAGAAGCCAGGCTGTACTTTCTGCATTTAGTTTGGAAATCTCCTTGGCTAATGCCTAAGTTCATACCTTTCAAATCTTGCCTTCAACATAACATCAGAAATTAATCTTTCTAATTTCTCTGCAACTTTAAAACACAGATTTCTTTTCCTCCAATTTCCAATAATACTTTCATTATTTCCTTCTGCGGTCTTATCAGAAATAACTTTAGACTGCATATTCGTATCAACAGCCTCTTAAAAGCAGTCTAGGCCTTTTACATCAAGCATCTCACAATTGCACCAAAGCATACACATTACCCATTTACAAAACCATTCCAGCATTTTGGGTAATTGTGTCTGACTATACTCCACATCCCGGTACCAAAATCTGTATTAGTCAGCCAAAGTTGTGCTTATGCAAAGTATCAGAAATCTTTTGGCTTTTATAAAGACTATTTATTTGGGGTAGAAGCTTATAGTTGCAAGGCCCTAAAGAGTTCAACTCTAGGTACCGTAAGAGGTATTTTCTCACCCAAAGTCTGTTGCCATGTGTTGACACAAGATGGCTGCTGATATCTGTGAGAGTTCAGACTTCCTCTTTCCTCTTAAGGCTCTGTGGGCCCAGATTATTCCAATTTCATCTGTAGGCTGGCATAAGGCTTACCTGTCTTGGCTTCTCAGCTATTGTATTCTTTTCACAAGGTAGGCTGTAAACTGTCAGGCGAATGTCTCATATCTCCCCAAGTCTCCAATATTAAAACCAAGTTCTCTCCTGTGTAGGGTCTTTTTATGTGTATCTAATTCTCTGTGTTATTGACTGAGCATCTGTTTATATAGCCCACCAAGCAGGCTGGGAATCAACCCTGAACTCACTAATGATGTGGTCAAATCAATGTCTTAATCTTGATTTAATCAGGTAAATGCAATGCCTTTGAATTTAAATCAATCAAGTGGTATCAAGCCCAGAGGAACAGACCAGTTTACAAACAAAATCTCTCTTTTGGAAATCATAAAGTATCTCAACATGCCACAATAAATAATAAAATTTTATCTTTTTTGGTAGATATTTGAAAACTTTTCTTTGAGTAATAGAATTGATTGTAAATTATATTTGTTATCAGGAAAGAAAAATTTATCTATGGAAATTTCATTTCAGTTATTTGTGGTCATCGACTTAAGTATTTCTATTTGTTTCCATTTTACATTTTCTCTCTTTTGATATTGTCAAATTATCCTTCTATTGTTTTCCTTACATGCTTTAGTTCTTTTTCATTTTTCATTCTTGAGCATATTGAGGGTCATATTTTAAAATCTGTCTAAAATATGTCTAAAGTCTTGTTGTCTTCATTATGGCTTTTGGATTTTTGTCTTTTTCCTGTGGATAGGCAATCATTTCCTGTTTCTTTCTGTCTTATAATCTTTAGTTGCCTAATGTACATCTTAATATTTTGAACTACTAATTCTGAGATATAGTCCATCAACTGTCTCGTTCTTAAATTTTTATCCAGTTTGTGGTGAGACAATGATTACCTTGAGTGCCAATAGCTAAAAGAAAAGAAACAACAAACAGATTTTGCCATTTGGCTCTTTGTTGGGAAGTACTCTCCTTCAATATATAGCCCTCTTATAGTGATATTATCCCTGAGGAGAATGTGTAGTGCAGAGTCCACTCTGTCTGTTATGAGCCTGCATCCTGTCCTGGGATTGAGCTTACTCATGATCTTAGGAATTACCCCATAAATAGAAATTCAAATGGTCCCTCCACTCCCCATGAAACAGAATATCACCCTCTTCTGACTGCTTTATAATATAGGAAGCACATACTCTTTTGCTCCAGGCCACTGTAACTTAATTGTTTCTTACACTGCTTTAGCTGTCAGGAATCTATTCCTGTCTACAGAGTCAGTTCTGGGAGGACAAACCCAAGAGGATTTTCCTTATTCAGGATGTCACAATATATTGACAGGGATAGAGCAGCAACCTAGTATGCACATAGACACATAGGATTACTCTGTGTGATGGTTTAAAGTTGTATGTACAACAAAAAACATATTCTTAAACATATCCCATTCTTGTGCATTTAAACCCATCGGATGCAGGGCCTTTTGATAAGAAGACTTCAGTTAGAGTGTGACCCACTTCAATAAAGATGGGTCCTAATCCTCTTACTGGAGTCATTTTATAAAATGAATGATGAGAAGAGAGAGAGAGAGAGAGAGACAGAGACAGAGACAGAGACAGAGAGACAGAGAAGCTATGAGAGCAAGAAGTTAAAATCAACAGAACCCAGAAGATAAGGGAGAGTCAAGCAGATGCAGCCATGTGCCTACCATGTGTTAGAGGAACCAAGGATTATCATCAATTAGCCTTCATGGAGAAAGCATCACTTAGATGATGGCTTGATTTGGACATCTCACAGCCTCGAATTGTAAGCTAATAAATTCCCATTACTTAAAGACAATCCATTTCATAGAATCTGCTATAATCAGCCTAGGAAACTGAAACAACTTGCAATCTCTGTTACAAGTCATGTCCATATAATTGGAGCACAGATTGGATCCATATTGCAGTGAGGCAAGTATGGAGGGTGGGTAAGCAAAGGTACCATGAGTTTTTCATACCATTTTTAACGCTATATTTCCTTTATTCAGAACTGTGGGAAAAAGAAACTCTAGAGCATCTTACTCTGCCACCTGGGTCAACTCCACCTCATGGATTAATGTCCTCATATATTCATTCCAGGACAAAGGAAATTGAAAGATTCTCTTAGACTCCAGAGGAATTTAGAATTTAGTCCTCAGAAATGATTAGACAGATGTCACGTGTAGATAGATACAATCCAATTTACATAAGAGTGTTAAGCAAAGTACCCTCAGAAACAACATGGGTAAATGGGGCATTGGAAAGCTAGAAAGATCACTTATTGTTAGACTTAGCCACAAAAAGCCAAGAAATAGTCATTAATTTTAATGACCACTTATATGAAAGGTTCTTGGGCCCTGGGGCAAATTTCAAGAACACTCAGTGTCCAGGTGGAAAGAAAAACAAAGGAGGCCTATTATGTTTGAAGGTTGATTGAAGGAGGCAATCTGATAAAGATACCTTGCCTCTTTCTCCCTCTATAGCATCTGGAATTGCAGCTCTATGATCATGGTTTCCTTCCACTGGCATAAAATACTATGCCAACTAACACCAGGAACAGTGCAGCAGTTCTGCTATTTCTCAACATCTACGCCTCTGTAGTACCCAGAATTGCTGCTGCGATGCCACTCCTACCACCTCAGAGTAAATTTTCTCTCCTGTACCTGTAACCTTTCCTCCATTTTCACTATCTGGAAACTTGACACATTAGCTGCTATTGTTGAAGCTTTTCCTACTGCTTTGGCCTTGGTTAGATGGAAGCCTTTTTCTGTCAAAGTGGTCATTGGAGATGTTTGTTGAGGAGCACAAAATGTTCCCTTCTCACTAATTATTATGACCCCCTTCATTTCTTTACTGAGTCCAAAGATATTTACTGGGTGACTAAATTTGTGAGGAAATGCTAATTGCTGCAAGTATGACTAGATACAGACAAAATCACTGTTCTAATAAATCATATTCCTGTAGGGAAGATATAAATTATATATAGTAACATAATTATAAATTATTTTAGATACTGGCAACTGACAAGGAGAATAAAATAACTGGAAGAAGGGATGGAAAGTATGAAATTAAAATAGCAATTATGAAAGGGCTCACTGAGAAGGTGATAGAGGAAAATCAATATCTGGTGAAAGTAAGCAAATAAGCCAGGGAGTATTTGTGGGAAACTCTAGGCATAAGCAACCTAACGTTGTTAAAGTCCTCAGGCAAAAATCATGAAAAACAGTGTTGTGGGTTGAGTTGTGCCATATAAAAATATTTATTGGAGTCCTACTCTGAAGTCCTTTGAATGTGATCTTATTATAAAACATGGCCACTGAAGATATAATTTAAGACAAAGCCAAACTGGCTCAGGATGGAGACTAATTCCATATAACTGCTGTCCTTATAAGAAGAGGAACATTTAGAGATGCAGTGAGTCACAAGGGAGAAGGCTATGTGTAAAAAGGCAAACCTTGGAGTTGTGCTGTCACAAGTCTAGGTAAAACAAGTAGCCAGTAACCTGGAAACAATAAATTTCTTCTTTTAAAAATCATCTAGTTTGTTAAGGCAGAAATAGGATAATACACAAGATGATCAGAAGCAGTGAAACAATGTTGGCTATGTGGAGAAATGTAGAATGCAAACCAGGAGGCCAGATCAGGAATTTGTATAATTCATTATTAAATGACAGACTTATTCTCTGAAAGTGATTGAAAGTCCCAGATTTCAGAGAGTGTGGAGTATATTCCCCACAGGTTGAGGAGAGAATGGCTGCCACCCTGCTGTCCTAAAAAGTCTAAATCTGTGACCTGGAGATTGGGGAGAGTTTGCCAATCAACCAGGTATTCTTGAAGGTTGAGGCCTGGATTTCAGCCACCACCCAGTTGCTTGAAAATGGTGGAGTCAAGAACATTGCCACTGGGTTAGCCCTTGGAAAAGTTGGGGCTGCTACTCAGCTGGAACCCAAAGATGACAACAAAACATAGAAATTTTGAAAATGGATTACAACCTGCAGGTTTTTGAAACTGTTTGGGTACCTCAACTCCTGTTTTCATTCCAGTTTTTTGTTATGGCAATGGGAATTCTCTTATGAATGTACCTCCAATGTATATTGGAAGCAGATAATTGTTTTCTCTCTTTCAGAATTCCACAGCTGGAGGAATTGTGAAAGACCATACATATAACTGATTTTGTTGAGTCTTGGTAATTAATACTGTTACTGAAATGATTTAATGCTTCTGAAATATTGTAATAGAATGAATGTATTCTGCATATGGAAAGAACATATATTTTGTGTTTCCAGAGGGTGGAATGTAGTTCAATTCTTTTGTGGATCCCAGAAAATTATGTTTTTAAATTAAATCATCCCTTTGCCTGTGAACCAAACATAGTTGGGGAGTTTTGATTAATTGAGATAAGGGCCATTTAATTAGATTACTTTAGTAAAGTGTATGCCAGGGTGGATCTTAACCCTCTTACTGTAGTCCTTTATAAAGTTTATGAATATATAAAAAAAGCTGCAGATGCAAAAAAGTACTCGCAGACACTGGTAAAGGACATTCCAGAAACCAGATGCTTAAAACTCTCCATGGCAATGCCCCATGAACATTTGAACACATTTGTATGTCCTGGCAGTATGCCCTGGGTGAACCTCCTCCCATGCATCCCCTATCACAGACATGCCACACCAATGCTCCTCCCCTCCCATTGTTGTGACCCAAAATTTCTTCAAAAATGAAACCAACAAAATAACCAAATAAAATTAGTAATAAGATGAAATAATAATGATATTTTAAAAAATAACAAATAAAATATAAAAAATTGAAAAAATTTGAAATTGCATTATTTTTGACATTCTGTCTTTAAACACCGTAAGTTCTGTTGTCTCTTATGTACATTGGCATTTTCTTCTGTATATTCCCCAAGTGTATTATTTTTTTCTTTTTATCTTCAAAGAATCTTTGGATTACAGAGAAGTCACATACAGAATATAGAGGATTCCCATATACCCCAAATCCTTCACCCTTTCCCCTCTCCCTTATTAATAACATTATACATGTAGACAGCACATTTGTTAAAATTGATGTACATATATTGAAGCATTGCTGCTAAACACGGTCAATGATTTACACTATTGTTTGCATTTTTGACTGTACACTTTTTATAAATTTTGATGAAATTTAAAATGGCCTGTATCCATTATTGCAAGATCATGCAAAACAATTCTAATGCCCTAAAAATGCCCTATATTAAATAAAGCTTTACAAATATTAACATTAGTTTCACCATTCAAAACTTATTCCATTATTAGTGTTTTTCAGAAGATAACTTATTAAAAGTTATATTTCCATGAATGAGTCCCAAGGTGCTTTCCTAGAAATGGAGGCACTGAGTCATAGAACAGGTGATCTTATTTCAGGGTCTCCAGGTAATTATCTGCTTGCTTATGCACCATGGAGTCAGAATCTCCACTATGAAGTGATAATATCAATAGCCAGAAAATACCAGGTGAAAGGAACATTTCAAAAACTAAAGACTAACCCCCAATCACATAAACATAGGGACATTTTAATAGTCTAACAATGAGAATTATTGACATTGATGCTGTAAATGGTGAAATTAAACTACTTGATATATAGCACACTGGTTTAGGGAAATGGAAGTAAATATTTTAGGATTTCAGAATCAAATCCCGATTATCAGAAGGAGACATTACTGTCCAAGTAACCCTTATAATTTTATGCACAGAAAGCCTACCTTGTAAACTTCTCATAAACTCCAATATGAGTCTTATTTTATCTTAAAATAATTGCATAGGTATAAAAATTAGGCTTACATGTCATTTATGAGTGTTATTAAGCCCTCTAACCCAACACTGGAGAGTGTTTTGTTAAAAATTACACTTTTTTGCATTAAAAAAATAAAGGAATACTATTATGGACAAGAAATGGTAGAATTCGTGTAAAATGCTGTGATATGTCAAAAATAAATATTAAGATGACAACTAAACAGGCACTAAATATAATTAAATTATCTTGAAAGTGACATGGTTTAATTCAGTAAATAAAAGATGCATGAGATATTTGGCATGAAGAGTAGAGTGCAGAAAAATATTCATCCCCTGCTTTACATAGTGAGAGAAAATATTTTAAAAATGTATATATATATATATATGTATGTATACACACACACACACACACACACACACACACTGAATCTCTATTTGGATTTTTACTTTTACCTTGGGTACATAGTAAATTTACTCTTCCTTCATGACTCAACTTATATAACTTCCTAACAGAAGGCTTTTTGAGAACCCTGCACTTCACTAGGATTTATTTCTTCTGCATGGCAATTATGTGCTAGCTTATGCTTTCTCTCACATTTGATTATGCATCTAATCAGTGTGACCCAATACACATGAGCCAAACTCTAGCAAAACTGAAGGCAGATAGAGACATCTCTACAATAATATTTGGAGATTGCAACACACCACTCACATCATTAAAACAATGAGACACAAGATGAGCAAACAAGAGAGACCTTGAACAATATGATAAATGAAATAGACTAAACAGACAAACACAGAATGTCACATTCCAAATTTGTGAGGAATACATTCTTCTTAAATACTCATGGATCTTTATTTAGTATAGACCATATGTTGGGTCTCAATCCAGGTCTAAATAAATATAAAAAGATTGAAATTATACAAAGCACTTTCACAGAACATAATGAAATGAAACTGTAAATCAATAATAGTCAAGAAAGAAGAATCTCATAAATGTGTGGAGGCCAAACAACACATTTCTAAACAATCAGTGGGTCAAATAAGAAATAGTAAGAGAAATTAGTAGATATCTCAAGATGAATGAAAATAAGAGCACAACATGTCAAAAATTATGGCATACCTTGAAGGCTGTGCTGAGGGAAATTTATAGCCCTAAATGCCTATATTAAAAAGAAGAAAGAGCTAAAATAAAAGACGTAATTGAACATCTGAACTAGGAAAAGAACAACAAACACAACCTAAAGAAAGCAGAAGGAAATAAATAATAGAGATTAGAGTAGAAATAAAGGAAATTTAGAACAAAAACATAATAGGGATAATCAACAAAATCAAAAGCTGGTTCTTTGAGAAGATCAATAAAATTGACCAACCCTTTGCTAGACAAAGAAAGAAAAAAGAGAAAAGATGCTTAGGAATAAAATCAGAATTGAAGGGGAGAAAGTTATCATTGAACCCACAGAAATAAATATGATCATAAGAAGATGTCATTAGAAACTGTATGCTAACAAATTAGACAACCTACTTGAAATGGAGAAATTCCTAGAACTTCACTAAAACCTACATTGACTTGGCAAAATATACCAGAACTCAACAAACCAATCACATTGAAAGAGATTGAATCATCAACAAAAATCTCCCAACAAAGAAAACCCAGGGCCAGATGATTTCACAGGTGAATTCTCCAAAGCATTTTGAGAAGAATTAAAACCAATCCTATTCAAACTCTTCTAAAATTTGAAGAGGAGGGAAAACTACCCAACATATTTTATGAAATCAACATCACCCTAATACAAAGCAAGAAAAGACACTACAAGAAAAGAAAATTACAGACCACTTTTTCTAGTGAACATAAATGGAAAATTTCTCAGCAAAGTTCTTGCAAAAAGAATCCAAATAAGAATTACACTCCATGATCAAGTGGAATTGACTCCTGGTATGCAAGTCCAGTTCAACACAAGAAAATCAATTAATGTCATATATCACAATAACAAATTGGAGGGAAAAAACATATGGTCATCTTGATTGATGCAGAAATGCATTAAATAGAAACTAGCATCCTTTCTTGTTAAAAAACACTTCTAACAATAGGAATAGAAGGAAAGTTCTTTAATAAGATAAAGTATATTTTAGAAAAATGCACAGTCAACATTGTACTCAATGGGGCAGAGTTGAAAGCATTCTCTCTAAGATCAGGAACAAGATAAGGATGCCAACTGTCCCCACTATTGTTTAACTTGTACAAGAAGTTTCTAGTTCTAAATATCTATGTAAAAACATATTGAGCTAATAAACAGGTTCAGTAAAGCAGCAGGATACAAGATCAACATGCAAATATCTGAAATGTTTCTATACATTAGTATTGGAAAACCGAGGAGGAAATCAGGAAAAGATTCCATTTACTGTAGCAACAAAAAGACTCAAATATCTAGGAAAAACTTTAACTAAAAATGTAAATGACCTGTATCTAGAAAACTAAAAAATATTTCTAATAAAATTCAAAGAAGATCTAAGAAATGGAAAGAAATTTCATGTTCATGGATTGGAAGACTAAATATTGTGAAGATGTCAATCTTACCAAAATTGATTTATAGACTCTAAGCAAAACCAACCAAGTTTCTAGCACCCTACTTTATAGAAATAGAAAAGGTAATTGCCAAATTTCTTTGGAAGGGAATTGAGACCTAAAGAGTCAAAGACATCCTAAAAAAGAAGGGAAAGTAAGAGGTCTATCACTGCCTGACCTTGAAATATATTGCAAAGTAACAGCATCAAAACAGCATGACATTGGCATAAAGATGGACACATTAATTAATGGATTCAAATTGAAAGTTCAAAAATAGACTCTCACATCTATGGTCAACTGGTTTTTGACAAGTCTACCAAGTCCACCTTACTGGGACAAAACAGAGTCTTCAACAATTGATGATGGGAGAACTGGATATCCATAACCAAAAGAATGAAAGAAGACCCCTATCTTACTCCCTTTACAAGGATCAACTCAAAATGGATAAAAGACATAAATATAAAATTCAGGACTATGAATCAACTAGAAGAAAATATAGGGAAACATCTTCAAAATCTAGAAGGTGTGAGACTCTTAAACCTAATACTCAAATCTCAAACAAAAAAAGAAAAAACATACATGAATGGCACATCCTCAAATTAAACACTTTTATAACTAAAAACACTTTGTCAAAAGGGTGGGAATGCAGCAGACTCAATGGGAGAGAATATTTGGAAATCACATATCTGATATGTATTTAATTTCCATGATATATAAAAAGATTCTACAACTCAACAATAAAAAGATAAATGACCTAATTAAAAAATGGGCAAAAGTCTTGAAGAAACATTTGTCCAAAGAAGATATACAATGGTGAAAAAACACATAAAAAATGTTCAACATCACTAGATATTAGGGAAATGCAAAACAAAGCTACAATGAGATATCATTTCACAGGAATTAGAATGACCACAATTAAAAAGACAGAAAACTACAAGTGTTGGAGAGGATGTGGAGAGGTAGGAACTCTTATTTACTGTGATTTAGAAGGTAGAAATGTACAGCCACTGTGGAAGACTATTTGGCAATACCCAGCAATATACACAGATATACCTTTACCAGATATATACACAGAAGAACTGAGAGCAGTGACATGAACAGATACCTGCACCCTGATGTTCATGGTGGCATTATTCACAATCACCAAAAGATGGAAACAAACCTGGTTTCCATCAACTGATGAATGGATAAAAAAATTGTGCAAATTCAGGGAGTTAATAACTAGAATGTAGGACACCAGAAAATGGAATGAGGTTAGAGAATGGAAAGCTGAGGTTTAATCTGTGAAGAATTGGTAACAACATTGTTTGTAAATCTTTGGAAATGAATATAAATGATGAAAGCACATCATGGTGTTTGTAACTAAGAGTGCTAATACATAGGTATGATAGTGGTTGAAAGGGAAATGATATGGTTATGTATAATACTAGAAGGGACCCTAAAAAATGTAACATGGGACTGTACAGCATAGCAAAAGCTCATGTGAAATATGAATATGGGTAATATTACATATACAATACTGTTTTTATTTGAAGCAGAACAAATGTACGTTAATATTACAAGATGTTAATATCAGGCAAAAATACAACTATGGACAGTAATATATTAGTAATCTGTCATTAAGAGTAAAAAAAGTAAGTATACTATGTGAAAGAAACTAGATAAACGGTACTACATATTTTTGTCTCCATCTATACAAAATATAATACAAATAACTTGGATAGAGGGAAATAGACTAGCAGCCATGAATGGCAGGGGAATGTTAGAAAGATTGAGAGGTGATTATTACGGGGTAGAGTTTTTTGTTTGTCTGAGGTATTTTTGTATTGTCTATTATTATTATTATTTTTATTATTGGAGAAATGAAAACAACCTAATAATGATTCTAGGGATGAATCCACAACTCCAAGATTATATCACATATCATTGATGTTACATTTTGGATGGACTATGTATTTTATGAATATATATCAATAAATTTGATTAAAATATTTCTAATAGAAATAATACATATGCAAAAATATTATAAGTATGCTGATTCATAGTAAGGAATATATAATGAAGAAAAATATACTCTGGGGTATTGAGAAATGTTGAAATAATGTTCTCAGAAAAACAATTCACTGAAGCAAAATTTCTACTTTGCAGATCAGAGATGTGATTACAGAGAGAAGATCATTACATGTTAATAACCCAATCTGACAGACGGTTTCATTCATCCAGGTATCTGTCCATTCATAGGACTATCCAGAATAATGTATTCTAGCACTGGGAGTTTGATTAGCTTTCCTTATTTAAGAATAATATCCTTATTAATTGTTTTTATTTTATTGCTTTAGAGTTTGGGATTAATTTGCAAATCTTGGTGAACTTCCTGTTCTTATTTCTGGCTCCTTTGGGTATCCATTCAATAATCCAGCTATATAAGCTTCATTTAGTTCTTTGTGTACCCCAGGATATTTTTCAGTTTATGGTTACCACAAACACAGTTCTTTCTCCCTTAAATTTTCTCACTACATTCTATCATATTTATCAATCCAAAGCATGTGCATTCTTGTGACTTGAATTAATAATCATTTCTTCTATAAACATTGCAAGATTCTCTGCTATGGTAGCTCACTGTCTATGCCAAGTTGATTCATTTCAATTATTATATTTATAGCATCCATAACACTTCTTTTATTTTGTGATACTACTTTTCCCATCTAAACCAAGCATTCAAGGAGACCTGCGATGTGTTCATTTTATTCATGCTATATCACTTCTTAGGAGCACCAAACAAGAAGCTGGTTCCATTTTATGTCCCTACAGGAGAAAAGAGTATAAAATGGGGAAGGTCAGGGAGTGGAAAATACTGAGTCAAAGTGGGGATAAATGCCTCAATGATGTCCCCTCAATAATTAGGATTCTGAATGGAGGTGCCTAGGCTTGGAATGAAGATATGCATATGAATATGGCTGTGCTAAGGGGTCTTCTTTCTTGAGGAAAACTCCTTCCAGAAAACTGCAACACACTGACTGTGCAACCATGTCTGCTATGGGGAGAGTAGCTTTACTTCATGAGTCCTGCTAGTCAAAGTCTTGCAATTGCCTATGATGAGTCCAGAAAGATCACACATAAGATTTATACCTGGAGCCAGAATCCCTTGTTTTTTTCAGGGCCCAAGTGAGAAACATAGACAACTGAATCATGGACTTGAATTTTCCAGACATTGAGCTGTTTCTACTATAAGCAGTTAATCAGTCTGAGGTAGCAGCAGACCAAGCCTATGATTAAAGTCAGTCCAAGAAGGACAATCAGGCCTATGTGGAAAAGTAAACACATTCATGAGGCCCAGATATTGCCACACCAGTAAAGATGTCCCATATCCCATTAGGACATACTCTAAAGAGCCAGGAGGAATTCTGACAAGCCTTTTAATGGACTTTCTACTTTGCCAGTTTCATTGATCCAAGAAGAACAAGATTTGTTAATAGCACAGATTGCTTCTTGGTTGACCAGTAGAAAATTGTGAGCTATGCAGTTATATAGCACTACACAGGCTAAGGAGTTGAAGCTATTTGGATGTGCCTCCAAAGCTGAAGAAACATCTTTAATAATCTCAGCAAAGCTCAATGACAGCTTCCACTCAATCTTTTCTATTTGGATGACCCTCACAGTCATAACACTACAAAATCTTTTAAGGATAGGGCAAGTGTAGGAAGAAGAAGGCCATTATTCTTATAGTCAAAATAGCTCCAATAGTGGTTCTTGACCCCCTTTTCCAAGTATTCTAGTTATCCCTGTTTTGAAAGAAGTGAGTTGATATTCAGGGAGGCGTTTCATTCCTGAGCTATCAGAGTCCAGGGTGATATTGCATCAAGTTCAGATTAATGAGGTTAGGGTAATTCAGGTAATAGAAAACTCCATAGTTGGATAAATGTCAATTTGTGTTACTCAATGTCACAGCAGTTATATATTTATCTGCAAAATTTTGGCAGTGGGTGAAATATCTCATTGGTGGCAAGTACCTGGAATAAGAATACCACCACCTTGGTGAGTAAGGAACCACACAGGCTAGTCCATGGGAGTGTGTGAAGAAAAGATGAATTCTCCTCTCCCCTTTTCCATATAGTGGCTCACACACCTGGAAATGCTTAAGTTCTTATCACTGTGAATCCTCCCTATCAATTGCAATGAGTAAGAACAGTGCATTTATTCCTCTGCCAGGGGAGACACCTCAAATATTTTGGCATGGAGCCTATTGTGGTTGCATAAAATTTTCTATTCTATGTACTGATACACATTATGTGGCTATTGGGGGAAAGTGACAAGATGACCTGAAGGAAAAAGTGAGTAGGATACCTCAAATTTGCAGCCATTGTTTTGAAGTTCTTTGTAAGGAAATATCCATGCTCTGTACGCAAGGTGAAAAATAAAGTAGGTTACTTTCTTCCACCTCTTGCTGTTTGATAGTTATCATGATCTAACAGCTATTTTAGTCTTCAGGAAGTGGTCAGAAGGAATAGAAGACACTTGCAAGACCCTACAGAGACTGAAGTTCAATAATTATTTTAAAAAAACCTATATAATCAAAGGGAGGGGTAGACAGCTTGATCAAACATGTGGCACAAATGTACCTATTTGGGAATTGCTGCATTTATACTCCAGACTTCTCACTTTATATTCATAGCCCAGCTGAGATTATCATGTCCCCTCCCATCAGGCATTTAAGTTTTTTCTTTAAATATCCACTACAGTGCTCAAACAACACTGTGCCTTGGGAGTTCCTTATATGACTTTTAATTGGATCCATTGATTTATAGCTTAGGCTGAAAACCCAGAAATATTTTCAGATGTAATGTGCTCATGAAACCAAAACAGTAAACAAATGTAGTCTTGTAGGACCTAGATAGAATGATTCAAGTCTGTGGAATGTTAAGCCAAACTAAAAGACAATGTCAACTGCAGATAGGGTCCAACAAAATGCACTTGATGTGATGAGAAGCCAAACATACTCTATGACAGGAACTCCCTGGGGCATTGGCTAGTGGAAACTGCCCCTGGCCAATAATTTTAGTAGTTTTCACAACTTTTACATATGTTTCATTGTCTTCTGTTGACAGTGGCCATCTGTGAATGTAGGCAAAGTGTAGGATGGTGTCTAAATTCCTATAGGACATCTTCTCATGGATCCAAGAGACAGATTTCTTTTCTCTGGAGTGAATAATAATTCAGATTCCATAGTTTACTGACAAGCATGGTCTTCTCATTGGTTATAACCCCTTTGAGTGTGTAGGGGCCTTTCTGGTCAGCATCCATATACATTAAAAAACTCTTTAGAAGTAGAGCCAATTTTGATTCAAAATCTTGTTCCCAAGGGAGGAGTTACTCTTTTAAATACCAGTCTGAGGCTAGCCAGTGGCCTGGTTGAATATTCAGGTTATTAGCCACAGCCCATGATTCAGGTAAGTGTAAAGACTTTTAATGAAGCAATTCCTATCAGGTATTAGGAGCAAAGGTCATTGGGAATGCACACAGACAATAGAAATATACAATAATAACACATTCAGTAGTGGGGACTATTCAAATCCAAGTCTAGAGAGCATTATCTGTTTCTCCCTCATTTTGGGATTCCAGTTACCTAGGCACAAGTATCCTAAAGGTCCAAGTAGTACAAATCTCCCCCATTTCCCCATGAACCCGGATTGTGACATAGGGTCTCCAAATTCCCTTGTAGACAAAGGGACTTCAGACTAACCAAAAATTTAAGGTCAAATTTAGCAGGGTTTTCCACTTTATTCCCAGGTTTATTGGGAGGCACAGAGCTAATTGTACTTGTGCTAGTCATAGAGGACATCATTGAGCAAATTCTAGCAACATCCCTTTTGGGCCTTTTTTGCAGAAATGGAAAAACCAATTATCAAATTTATTTGGGAGGGTAAGCATCTCCAAATGGCTAAAAATGTCTTTAAAAAGAAGAATGAAGTTGGAGTACTCTCACTTCCTGACTTTAGAGCATATTACTTAGTTAAAGTACTTAAAACACCATGGTACTGGCATAAAGACAGACACATTGACCAATGGAACCAAATAGAGAACTCATAAATTCACCCCCATATCTGGAGTCAAGTGATTTTTGACAAGGCTGTCAAGCCATCCAAGCTGAGCCAGAAGAGTCTATTCAACAAATAGTGTTGGAACTGGATATCCATATCCAAAAGAAAGAAAAAGGACCCTTATCTCACACTTTATACAAAAATTAACTCAAAATGGATCAAGGATCTAAACATAAAAGCAACAACCATAAAACTCCTAGAAAAATTTGTAGTAAAGCATCTTCATGCTTTGTGGTAGGCAGCAGTTTTTTTTTTTAATCTTACACCCAATGCATAAGCCACAAAAGAAAAACTAGATAAATGGGTCTCCTCAAAATTAAACACTTTTGCACCTCAAAGGACTTTGCCAAAAGAGTGAGAAGGCAGCCCACTCAATGGGAGAAAATATTTGGAAATCACATATCCAATTAGGGTTTACTATCCATGATATATAAAGAGGTCCTACATCTCAACAATAAAAAGATGAAAGACCTGATATAAAAATGG
>JAQZBX010025983.1:0-29211 GCA_029593785.1 Cabassous unicinctus | reverse complement strand
AAAACACAATACATGTTTTCCTATCTCTCAGAGCCTCTTTGCATTTATTTCTCCTTTTAAACACTCTTTACTCTGATGTTCCCATAGGTTCTTCCTTTTTCTCATCATTTAAATCTTAGATCAAAAGTCATTTCAGTGACTACCCTATTTAAAGTAGCTCTGCCAGATACCCCATTCCACAGTTCCTGTCATTTCCTAATACTTATTACTGTATGAAATTATCTTATTAATTTATTTGTTTGCTTGTGTATTGTCTGCCTCCCCTGATTAAATGATAAGTTCTGTAAAATTTAAGAGCAGGCACTTTTTAAGTTTTTTTTTTTTTGGTCTTATTTATTACTGTATCCCTGGTGCCTAGACCATTGCCTGATACATATTAGGTGCTCAATAAATATTGAATGAATTAATGAACAAAGGATTGAATATGCTAAAAGATGTACTTTTTATCAAAAACTATCACTTGATAAGTGGTGAATTATTAGTATACCATTCAAATGCTTGTCTATTTATAGTTTTTGGGATACTTGGTCATTTTTTGTTGTTGTTGACAAACATTGAAAAGAGATTACAACATGTAGAGGCATCAAGAATCATTTTTTAGTGCATATTCTGAGGAAAGACGTTTTCATGAATGTATTAGAAACATTTTTATTTAGATTTTTGATAGCCTAGTTTTTATTTCACTAATAAAATATGTCTAATTTTATTGACTATTAAGGCAATAAATATTTTTATCTCAAAGTAGTGATTTTAACAATATTTCCATTTAAAATTTCAGATGTACAGTTGGAGAAATTACAGATGCCATGAAAAAGGTATTTGGGGAACATAGGGCTAATGATCGGATGGTGAGTGGAGCATATCGCCAGGAATTTGGAGAAAGTAAAGAGATATCATCTGCTATCGATAGGTAATATGTGAGCTGTTTTAAACCAAGATTTCATCTTTTCTGTTAACTCAGTCCCCATGAATCTCCTGGGGACTTGGATTCTTACATACCACTTGGAAAGTACTTGAAATAACTTAACTGTTGGTCTATGGTGTTACTAAAGTGATATTTTGAACTTTCACCGTGGTCCCCTTTAGGAATTTCTTATTTCAAATAGGTATTTATTTAATCTAACTGACATTGATTCTACTTCGTATCTTCGGAGTACTTAGATTTCATTCTGCTTAATATGGTAGGCTTTAATATTTTCTTAAATTTATTTACATTGTTCAATTGCTCAAATAACTATAAAATTTTAATTTTCCTATTTGAAAGTAAATATTTGATTGCCATCTATGCATAAATTAAAATCGCTTTTCATTGAACTGACAATAAATAACACTGCCACAGCATGATTTGGAAATATAGATTAATGTGATTATGTTTCTCAAATATAAAAAATGACTTCCTGATGATTGCTTTTCTCAACCTTTATAGTAAATATCTCACTGAAAATTTTATGTCAGTGCTTATATGCTAAATAAATATCAAAACAACCAAGGTTAAAGCAGTCAAAATTAGAATTTTTTTCACTTACCAATTAAAAATACTTAGTACTTTTTCATTTTGGGTGTAAATTTGCAGACTTAAGCAAGGAAGCATTGTGATTCTACATCATTATAAAATGACCTATTGCTGTCAATGTAGGGGAGTTCATATCTGTGAAGTGTGGTTGAGATGGATAATCCAAAACAGCTATTGAGCAACATGTATGTATGAATAACTCTGAAAAACACTTTTATGTTAATTTATATTTAAATATTTATGTGTATTGTGTTCTGGAGACTGGCTCAAGAAGGTAGAAAGTGTCTTATCTTGCTTCACTGTGATACTCTCAGTGATATAGGCCACAGGCTTTGCCATCTTTCAAACTTTTCTTTAAGGAGAAGATGATAACCATGTTTAGGCTTTGATGGAGTTCTCAATGTAGTAACAAAATACAGCCTGATGGATTAGGCATTTTAAAAAAAGTTTGATAGATTTGCTATGAATAAATTTCAGTTTTTGTATTCTGCCTTTGGGCAATTAATATTTAACTGTTCTATTTTGAAAATATTCTTTAGGGTTCATAAATTTTTGGAACGTGAAGGTCGCAGACCTCGTCTTCTTGTGGCAAAAATGGGACAAGACGGCCATGACAGAGGAGCAAAAGTTATTGCTACAGGATTTGCTGATCTTGGTTTTGATGTTGACATAGGTCCTCTTTTTCAGGTACTAAAAATTGTTGGGAGAAGTTTCAAAAAGTACACCATAAGTCACCCTGTGGTTATATCTCATTTATATTTAAAAAAAACAACAGTAAAATGATAAGACCACAATAATAGGCATTTTTAAAGTTTTATAAAAGACAAACATACTCATCTAATCTCCTAGTTTATTTTTGGATCCATATAATCCAATTAATTGTGATAGAAATAAAAATAAAATATAATTCATGTTAATGTACTTGTTACATTCAGAATGTGAATTCATAGCTGAAACTTGTATTAGGCTTCTGAAACTGTCATGAGTACTTTCAAAGATCTTATTTTACTATTATGTGATTTCACATGAGATAGCCTACATGGTATTGGTGGAACACAATTTGAAAGGGAAATCAAACATCAGAGTAAGTTCAGTTCATAAATAGTCTTTTCCTCTTTTTACACTCTAGTAGTATTTTGTATAATTACAGAGTATTAGATCAAGACCAGAAAATAATTTGTTGGAGTAAATGAGGCTGAAATTCTATACAGAATGATAGTACATTAATCATTCTACCTAAAAAAAAATAATCTTTGGCTGACAAATGTATTTTAATAATTTTCATATTAAAAGCTTCATTTATTCACTATATTTTTATTGATCATCTGCCAGATGTTAGACTCTGAGTTGAATAATACATAATTTTCTTCTCAGAAAGAAAATTGCAGTTAGTTACAGACTCCTAACAGAGAGAGAAATTTACTTACCAGGATCTACAACAGAGTATGATAATTACTATAATTAAAGTCTGGACAAGGAAACTTGTTTCAAGTCTCCTAGGAACTGATGTTTGAGCTCTTAGGAGCCTGAGAACAAGGCAGAGAAGGGCATATAAGAAGAGAAGCCATAAAGCAGAGGTACAGAGCTATGAAAAGGCATGATGCCTTCAGGTAGTTGAAAAAAAGTTCAATAGAGGTAGAATACAGTGCTTTGGATAGGATGTAGATTATGGATACTCTTATATGCCATTCTAAGGAGTTTAAACTTCATCCATAAGTGGTTAGATAGAGTGCCACAATGAAATTTATACTTTTAGAAAGCTTGCTCTTTAGTAAAATAAGCATTTTGTAGAATGGATCAAAGAGAGCTGCAGCTAGCTGCAAGGAATCCAGTTAAGATGCCTAATAATCTCGGTGAGAAACAGTGAAAGCCTTAACTAAAGTAACATTGGGGTCTTAGCAGAAACCAAAACTTAGAAAATTTAATGTAGGGGCTATTTAGAGATATGTAAGCAGGGTTACGAGAACCAGCAAAGAAAGGTAAGGCATCCAGGAGTTAAGGTTTTAGGAATTTCACAAGTCAGTTTTTAAACATTGCCATTATTAAAAAATAAAGTATGTAAATTTACAATTAAATTACATGAAAAACAAAGGATGCTACAACTTACCACTTCCTAGTTATTTTACTCCATTTTACTATTGCATCTATTGCATTTATACATGGTAGAAATATTCTATAATTATGTGCTGTTGCACACCTCTTCCTTGCTTTGCATTTAGTGATGTCATGTCCATAGCTTGAAACTGGCCATGGCAGGAATGTTCACACCATAGAAATGAGCAAACACTACAGATTAGGGATTGATTTATTGTTTTATAGATTACCTGGATATGTGAAAATGGTGGAGGGAATGTAAATAATGGAGATGAAACTTAGAAGTGTATAATGTCTGTAGCCGTTACATCGTGAATAGCATAAAAATTTGAGGAAATATTTTTCCAATATTTAAAAACTATTATCTGATTTAGTGAAGAAGTCACACCATTGATAAACAGGTGAAGTTCTGTGTTTTACTTTAGGTTTACTCCTTACTGTAATCAAAACTATCAGTTAATCCATGTCAGGTATACATTTATTTATCAGTAATATTAAGAAGTTCTTGCTGAATCAAATATATCCATAGTCTGATTTTGTCAAATCATGGTTGAATTGCAACCATAGATTACCTACAGATACAAGAGTTTGACAAATATCAAGGAAAGCATTCTGTGAAAATCAATTGTTATTGTTATTTACAGTAAAGAGTATTGGGTATTTTATTATTGTAAATTGTTACACATCCTTTATATCAGTAAAATTTACAATTATATATGTATATGTATGTGTGTGTATGTTTATGTTTATATGTTTATGCATACTTTTTTCTGTGTTTTCTGCTTGGAATGATGGTGCCATTCATGGAGGTAGTACTTGAGGAGGTAAAGATGGTTTTGTGTGGGAAGATGCTAAGTTTGATTTTTAACACATTGAATTTATAGTGCTTGTGGAACATTCAGATGAAGATGGCCATAAATTGGATACACACAAGAGAACTGTAGGGAGAGACCTCAGAGATAAAATTTTGAGACTTATCCATGTATAAATGGTACTTAAAGCCATGAAAATGGATGTTATTTCCCATGAGGAGTGTGTACAGGAAGGTGAGAAGAGAGCCAGAACATTAAAGGGAAAATAAAGGAGGAGGAAGCAGTAGAGGAGTGAAAGGAAATGGAGAGAAGATTATGATAAAAAGTAAAGAAGTAAAGGAGAAGCAAATACTATTCTTACACACTACAGATAGGTCAACCAAGATGAGGACTAGAGTATTCATTGCATTTTTCACCAGTAAAAAAGTGAACTTTCCTGAAGTGGCTCAGACTTTGTAGAATCTCCCCATGAGAGTTTCCTCTTTTGATTGAATTTTCCAATATTACCTTAGAGTGTCTAGTGGAAATTGTTACAATAAAGAATTAGGCCAGACTTCTCAAAATATGTCCTTGAGATATGTTGGTAGGTAAATAAGTAAATGTTTTTAGAGTCTTATGCATTTAAGGTAGGATTTTGTTAAGAATCCTTAATATATTGTTTTTATTCTTCTTTTAAGTTAAATAATTTCTCATTCTATTTTAAAACCAAAGGTCACTTTTTACATTGCATTTTGTGTTCCGTCTTTTACTTCTTGATAAATATTATAACATGTTGCTTTGTACTGTACAAGCACAATAAATGGTTGTTAATAATGAAGACAATAGATGCTAGTACTTTAAAAAAGTTATAATGAAGAGAGATAATATATATAACCTGTATTATTTCTTTATCTTGAAGATTCTTTGCAGGAAATATTTATTGGTTCAACTTTAACAAATGAATTCTAGCACTAGATGCAAATGCGGCTTTGTGTGTTTATTGCATCAATAGTGTGAGTGGTATTTATGATTTAAGAATGCTGAAATCTGAAGTGAAATACACTTCAAGATTTTTAATGAGGAAACTCTTGGTATATTGATTTACATAGTACAACACTTTTAAACTTTTTTTTTTTGCTACCTAGGAATAAATGGTGATTTGTCTCTTTACTTTCTGATTTTTAGACTCCCCGTGAAGTGGCTCAGCAGGCTGTGGATGCGGATGTACATGCTGTGGGTGTGAGCACACTAGCTGCTGGTCATAAAACCCTTGTTCCTGAGCTCATCAAAGAACTTAGCTCCCTTGGACGCCCAGATATTCTTGTCATATGTGGAGGGGTGATACCACCTCAGGTATTTTTTAATCTATATTTTTCTAGTACTAAATAATAATAGCTTACATGTAATTATTTAATTTACTATATACTTTTCCTAAAGATAAATTTGATGTGAATTTAGAGCTAAATTTTTTCTTGGTGATTTTACTAAGTAAATTCTACAAAGTTCAAAAGTGTATATTACTGTTATTTTCTATTCAACCTATATTGTATAATTTAATTTAACTGTTTGCAAAGCTTTTATGAGAGAGCCTACACATCCTAGCAAACCAGTAACCTATGATAAATAAGTATCTACTTTCTTCATATTCAGTAAACAGTGATGGAGAAAGAACAGGATAAAATAAAAACTCACATTTGGACTAGAGAAGAGTGGTAAACACATAGTGAATATTGAAATCCTAACCAGAGATGGAGTGAGAAGGACTCCTTGTCCTGATGGTGGGATGGGTCTGTCAGTTAGCCAATAGTTCATGCTTGCATCTGCTGTTTTAGGGGAGCCATGTTGTCCATTTCCTCCATGTTCCCATCCCTAAATACCATTCTACCTCAGAGTTGTATCAGTTACATGATTCTGTAAAAACCCCTTTATTATTTAAGTTACTTTGAGGTATACTTTTCTTGGAGCTAAGAGATCCTAACTAATTCAGGCATAAATGAAATTCGCTTGTCCTGAAAATTATGGGCTGAATTGGAAATGGGTAGGTATTTGAACAAAAATTTGGGTCCTCTTGGGAAAGGAGAAATGGATACAGGATAAACAGTGATGTCAATTTATTAAAGGGAAGAGGGAACTCCTTCCACATACATCCTTCCTGGTCCATTAAAATAATTAGTTAAGATATAAATAGTATCTGTTTCCAATCCAGTTTTGATTATTTCAAGTTTTCCTTTTTAATAGGAATGGAAAAAATATTGAGTTAGATGAGCTGTGTATGAGGCTGCTCTAGATAAATGATTTATAGATGCTACAAGAGTGGGAATCTGCCAGTCAAATGTGACCTCATTTCTAGGATCTACAATTTTTTTCCCATTACAATTCAGAATACATAATAGTGAATTTATGTACTACTTAAGAAATGAGAAAATATATATGCATGAGGTTGTAAGATTGGTAATAATGTGGGGAAAGAGAACAAACTGCATACCATTTGTCTTTCTCAAAAAAGATTACTTATGTGATATAGTTAACATGAAACTGCTTGTGTTCGTACACTCGCCTATTATTTTCATAAATATAGTTTAATAGTTGGAAAAATAAAGTGCTATTATTCTTTATTGCTATCTATCTGTGGAATGCTTCTATTTATGTTGCAATTTTAGGGGCTAGATAATGCCTAAACTCTTGGGCATGATATTAAAATTTAAGAAGCAAAATAATTAGGTAGCACAAAATATTTGATTTAAAATATGAGTTGAGAGAAAAATACAGGCCTATTATATAAGTGAGCTGACATTTTCAAGAAATACATTTCAAACCAGTTTTATTAACCCTCTGGATATTTGAATTACTTAGAACATCTGTAGGTGTTTTGCCATGCTTTTTCACCCATAAATTTAAAGACTTTAAGTACCATATTCTATAATCACACGCTTTTGTGTTAATAGGTATCCTTTATAATATAATTATTGTAGTCAACACCCATGTATTTTCTCAGTATTTGTTTTCACTGAATACATAAAGTGATGCTGTTATTAAATTGAAAATCACCTAGCTTTTAAATTTAAAAGTACTAATATATGGTGTCTAATTAAACAGATATAACGCTGCCATTAAGGAGCTTACAGTTTATGCAGTGATTAAATAGGAAGTTGTCTGTCCTCACAGTACCTTTTACTACAATCAGAATCTTCTAACCCTTCTCACAGCAGTGGCATTCAGGTATTTTAGGAAAGTTTAGTAGCCCATGTCACCTACTTCTATCATGAAGGAAACAATATAGTATCCCACACCCAACTCAATGGAGGACATTTTAAATTAATAACCTTTTATTTGGAGTTAATTTCAAAATTATAGATAAGTTGCAAAGATAAAAATGGTACAAAGAAAACCTATATACCGTTTACCCAGATTTACTTATTGCTAAAATTTTACCCCTCACTCAGGTGCATTTTACAAAGCTTTTTGTCAGGCTTAGAGGCAACATTTCATAATCCTCTCCCTTCTCCATTCCTAATCCACTACTCAGGTGTCAAGGCAAATGCCCATTTAAATTATTTTTATTTTAGTTTTCATCCAGTTTTCTTAAGGTCTCCTAAAATCTGTAGCTTCTGCCCAAGAACAATGACATGTTATGAGTGCCTTTATGTGCCAAGTGCTGGGCATACAAAGATAATTGGACACGCTCTCTGCCATGAAAATTTTCACAGACTAGAAGACAAGTTCAGTAAGGTGTGTTAAGTGCCATTGCAGAATCATCTTATTACAAGAATGTATTATAAGAATATAATAGAGACAGAAAGAAGTAGTTGGGCATCATTAGCATGACCTTATAATTTAGCATGCAAGTGTGATCATTTTTTAAAATGAAGAAGTGTTATTAAAAGGAGTACTGGGGGCAGATGTGGCTCAAATAGTTGGGCATCTGTCTCCCATATGGAAGGACCTGGATTTGATCCCCGGGACCTCCCAGTAAAAATAAAGATAAATATAGAAGGTGCACAGCTCAAGTGCGCCGTCAGGTCCCGCGAGTGGGTGAGCCTTCCAGGCCCCACGAGCAGGTGAGCCCCCCAGGCCCTGTGCATGGGTGCGCTGCCAGGCCCCGTGAGTGGGTACGTCATCAGGCCCCGCGAGTGGGTGCACCATCAGGCCCCACTGAGCCACGCAGCAAGATGATGACGTAACAGGAGAGGGACACAAGAGAGAGCCTAGATGAGACACACAGCAAGATGATGACGTAACAGGAGAGGGACACAAGAGAGAGCCTAGACGAGACACGCCGATAAACTAGGAACTAAGGTGGCGTAGGTGGTAGGAAGTCTCTCTCCCACATCGGAGGTTCCCAGGATCGAATCCTGGTGAAGACAGGAGGAGAAGGATGAGAAGAGAGGGGAGGAAACAGACATAGAGAATTGCTCAGCGAATGGACACAAAAACAGCAAAAACGGGGGTGGGCGTGGTGAAAATGGATAAAAGTAAATAATAAATATCTTTAAAAAAATAAGTAAATAAAAGGAGTGCTGTGGCAACAAGCATATATGACCTATATGCTGGCATATATGATCACTTAATGAAAGAGGATCAAGACTTTTTTTTTTTGACGTTCCAGGGGCTAGAGAATGAACCCAGGACCTCATATGTGGGAAGCTGGCCCTCAACCACTGAGCCACATAGGCTTCCCTGAGTTGGCTTTTTCATTTGTTTTGCTTGTTTGTTTATGTTTTTTTCAGGAGGCATCAGGAACCGAACCCAGGATCTCCCATGTGGGAGGCGGGCACACAACGGCTTGAGCTACATCTGCTTCCCCAGGATCAGGGTTTTAAAGCATGTCCTAAACTTGATATTATTGTTACAACACATTCTAGTGTTAAAACAACCTAAATGGAGCAGTATTTGTGCCCTAGGAGTTTTTTCCTTCAAACTTTGACCATGCTTAAAATAAAGTAACACAGTAGTGGCAACAAAAGAGAAAGTAAAATTGAGCCAATTTTCATTCATAGCAAATCTGTTTCCATCATGAGGCTAAATTCAAAGTACTGTCATTTACTAGTTGCAGGCAAAATACCTAGGAAGAAATAATAGCCTTGTAAAGTCAAAGTTATAATGTGATAATAAATTTAACACAAATAATGGCAAGTGGCAAAAATTCAGGTGAGAGAAAAAATTATGGTTTATGGCTCAGAAGTTCTCAACCAGGGAGCTTTATAATTCTCTGCTATGAACAGCACACTAGGATATTTGGAAAGAGGGCAGAGTGTTAACTTGGGGTGGAAGGATGATGCTACTGACTGTTAGTAGCATTCCCAATCAAGGAAAAATTTTTCAGCCCCAAATGCCCATAGTATACCAGTTGAGAAAATGTTGGGCATTGGGAACAGAGAAGAAAGGATAGGAATCATTGTTCTTTTGTTTTATTTCCTTGAAATTGGAAATATTGTCTTTTCTATTAATTAAACAAATTCTTTCAACAGGATTATGAATTTCTGTTTGAAGTCGGTGTTTCCAATGTATTTGGTCCTGGGACTCGAATTCCAAACGCTGCTGTTCAAGTGATTGATGATATTGAGAAATGTTTGGAGAAGAAGCAGCAATCTATATAACAAACCATCTTTGTTTTTGTTTTGTTCTAACATATTCTTTCAATTCCAATCAAGGAAGAGGGAAAGGCCATCTCTTCAGTTTAACACCATTATGTACTTTCCCTGAAAGCTTTACACTTAAATACCTTACTTATAAGAATATTGTCATGCTATGAGTATGTATGTACAATTTCACTTTTAAAATTTAAAAAACAAAATTGTCCTTAAAAACTCTCCACAACACATACTTCATACTTTATCAGAAACTATAGACAAAGATATTATTTATAAAAATCATTGTGGTATTTATTGGAAATATTTCTTAAGAATCCATTTACTTTCTATTTTAAGAATTAAATATCACCTAAGAAAATCTGACTAGTCCTATTCTTCAATTCAGCATTACATAGACTTGAGTACCAGAAAAATAAAATCTATATATGAATGAAATGATAATATTCATCTTGGTTAAAGTAGTGGTAGAATATTTATGTGGGAAAATAAATTTGTGGTTATGTTTCTTGGCTAAACTACCACAATTGCCTGGGTAAAAGAGTATTAAATCAGACCTAAGAGGTTAGAATGGGGTAGGAGATGGGGAAGAAGAATATTTCTTCATGAGCGTAAACATGTGGTTGCTGTTGCTGAGCTTGGTTCAAGATCCAGGAGAGTGATGTTTTCAAGGTTCATCCATGTTGTCTGGTGCATCAGAACTTCGTGCCTTTTCACTGCTGAATAATATTCCACTGTATGTATATACTACATTTTGTTTATTCATCTGTTGATGGACACTTGAGTAGGTTCCATCTTTTGGCTATTGTGAATAATGCCACTATGAACATTGGTGTGCTAATATCTGTTCATGTCCCTGCTTTCATTCTTTTGGATATATACCTAGAAGTGGGATTGCTAGGTCAAATGGTAATTCTATACTTAACTTTCTGAGGAACCACCAAACTGTTTTCCATGGCAGCTGCACCAGTTTACATTTCCACCAACAGTGAATGAGTATTCCTATTTCTCCCCATCCTCTCTAACACTTATATTTTTTAACAGTAACCATTCTAGTGGGTGTGAAACGGTAACTCATTGTGGTATTTGTTTGCATTTCCCTAATAGCTAATGATGTTCAAAATCTTTTCATGTGCTTTTTAGCCATTTTTATATCCCCTTTGGAGAAATGTCTGTTCAAGTCTTTTGCCCATGTTTTAATTGAGTTGTTTGTCTTTTTGTTGTTGAGTTGTAGGATTTCTTTATATATTCTGGATATTATCCTGTATATGTGGTTTCCAAATATTTATTCCCGCTGAATAGGTTGTCTTTTCACTTTCTTGACAAAGTCCTTTGATACACAAAAATGTTTAATTTTGATGAGGTCCCATTTATCTATTTTTTCTTTTGTTGCATGTGCTTTGGATGCAAAGTATAACAGTATAAACTGTTGCTTAACAGAAGATCCTGGAGATGCTTCCCTACATTTTATTCTAGGAGTTTTATAGTGCTGATTCTTATATTTAGGTCTTTGATGAATTTTGAGTTAATTTTTGTATATGGTGTGAGATAGGGGGGCTCCTACTTCATTCTTTTGCATATGTATATACAGTTCTCCCAGCACCGTATGTTGAAGAAACTATTCTTTCTCAATCAAGCAGACTTGGCAACCTTGTCAAAAATCAGTTGGTGGGGAGCGGGTATAGCTCAGTGGTTTGAGTGCCTGCTTCCCATGTACGATGTCCTGGGTTCAATCCCCAGTACCTCCTAAAAAAAAAAAAAGCAATTGTCCATAGACATGAGGAGCTGTTTCTGAACTCTCAGTTAGATTCCATTGGTCTTTATGTCTGTCCTTGTGTCAGTACCATATTGTTTGAAAGGTGTAGCTTTGTAATAAGTTTTAAAATTATGAAGTGTGAGTCCTCCAACTTATTTCTTTTTTTTTCAAGATGGTTTTGGCTTTTGGGGGCTCCTTATGCTTTCATATAAATCTATTGATTGACTTTTCCATTTTTGCAAATAAAATTGTTGGGATTTTGACTGGGATTGTGTTGAATCTGTAAGTCACTTTGGGTAGAATTACATCCTAACAATATTTAGTCTTCCAGTACGTGAACATGGAAAGTCCTGACATTTATTTACAACTTCTTTGATTTCTTTTAGCTAGGTTTTATAGTTTTCCATGTACAAGTCCTTCACATACTTGGTTAAATTTATTCCTGGGTATTTGATTCTTTTAGCTGCTATTGTAAATGGAATTTTTTCCTTGATTTCCTCCTCAGATTGCTCATTACTAGTGTATAGAAACACTGATTTTTGCGTGTTGATCTTGTACCCTGCCTCTTTGCTGAATTTGTTTAGTAGCTCCATTGTGGTTTTTTTTTCCAGGATTTTCTGTTTATAGTATCATGTCATCTGTAATAGGGCAAATTATGTCTTTCTTTCCAATTTGGATGCCTTTTATTTATTTTCCTTGCCTAATTGCTCTGGCTAGAATTTCCAGTCATTGTTGAGTATCAGTGGTGATAGTGCGCATCCTTGTCTTGATCCTAATCTTAGAGGAAATCTTATCAGGTTTTCAGCATTGAGTATGATGTTAGCGGTGGGTTTTTCATATATGTTCTTTATCATGATGAGGAACTTTCCTTCTATTCCTGGTTAAGTGTTTTTTATGAAGAATGGTGCTGGATTTTGTTAAATGCCTTTGAGTCACTTGAGATATGTGGTTTTTCCCTTCATTCTATTAATGTGGTACATTACATTAATTGATTTTCTTATGCTGACCACTCTTGCATACCTGGGATAAATTCCATTTGATCATGGCATATAATTCTTTCAATTGGATACTAATATTTTAAAAATATATTTTATTTGAAAAATTAACTCTCTTCTGTTTGATCTGTCTCTGATTCTTTCAGTGTATTTATTTTTTCTATTTTTCTCCTTGGTCTTACTCTTTCATGTTGATAGCTTTCTTCAAAATCTAGTAATCCTGGATTGTCTGATATTATTTCAGAATAAAAGAATACAAAGCTACATAAGAATTCTGTGAGTGCTATTCTTTCAACTAGTGGGCTTTATTTTATATTGAATAGGCTGGGAGTCTAGCATATGCCAGGGAACACCTTATAACAGAATGCAGAAATCTTTGTTCTAGGGTGCAACACTCGCAGTGGTTGCCTTTTCTCCCCAGAGTGTTTACATACAAAATTTCAAATAATTCCCTATATTTTCAATTTAATGTCTCATTCCTGGCCTCCTGGTTTTCTGAATCATGTGACTTTCTAGGGTTCTTCAGCTCTTCCATTGGCTAGGTTGTGGTTTCTCCATCCTTCTTCATCTGCTGTCACCAATCCTATTTTCTGTCTTCCTGAAATTGGTAGAAATTTCTTGTCCATTCATGAACTTTCTAATGTTCTTTTCGTTGTGGCAGTTTTATACCTTTAAATTCTTATATGATCGTTTTGATTAGGTTTTGGAGAGGAGGTGAAATAAGGATACGTGAGTCCACTGAAAATCCCAGTGTGTTTTAGTGATTTCCTCAAATCACTTCTCTGCTGAAATATATTACATTCCAACCCCTGACCCATATTGGTATAGAAAATTTTGAATTTTATTTAGTTCCCCATTATTTAATTCATCAAAAAACCACACACATTTGAACTCTGGGTAAGCAAATGACTGATTGGCATTACCTAATTTAACCAACTATATCAGTCAATTGTTAGGATTCAGAGAAGCAGATCCAGTAGGATAAATGCATACGTAGATATTTATATGATTTATTATGAGGAATTAGCTTATACAATTGTAGAGGCTGACCAAGCAGTAAGCAAGCCTGAAGTCAGGAGGGAAGAACCAGGGAGAAAGGAGAGCAATCATAGACCCAGTTGCAGTTTGGAGTCCTGGGCTCAGGGAAGATTTATGCTCCCCTTTAAAGGGCTTCCATCTGATTAAGATAGACCTACTCAGGATAATGTCCCTTTTGACTAGCTTAAGGTCAACTGATTAGGGAATTTGACTACATCTATAAAATTCCTTGACAACCTAGGGATTAGTGTTTGATTGATTAACTAGTGGAAGGCATGTATGTGCTACAATATGGCTGTTGTCTACCTTCCATCTCCCAGCTCTCACAAGAGAATACCTCTTGTATACCACTAACTGGAAATACACTAGAAAGAGGATTTTGTGAACTGTAGTTCAGGCTAGCTAAGTTGACACATCACAAAACCATTCTAACCCCTTACTTTATAGATATAGAACTGAGACAGAGAGGAAGAAAATTTAACTAAGGGCACACTTACTTATATGTATAGCATATCTAGAATCTGGGTCTGCTGGCTCAAAGCACAGCATATTTTCTTGTTCATATGTGAAGAAAAGGATATTAATCAGATTTATACCTATGCATATCTGCTTTCCATCTGTCAGTGGAACAGCCAGAAATCTAGAGACAAGTACAGATACAGTTAGTTACAGAAAATTTGAAAGATCACTTTTGTATTGACTCAAGCATTTGTATCAAAGTTATCTGGGGATGTACTTTCTAAGACTAGTCTTTTAAAAAATATAATTCTCAGTGCTCCTAGTATGCCATTTATGGACCTACATCAACTGGAATTAGTAAATTCATAATATTTTTCTGAGATGGTCATAACTAACAGTCATTATTGCATTTGAGCAAGTAGCCCTTTTCCTTCAAAGACTGCTTTGATCTTAGACAGCATTTTATTAAGCTCGTCTTCTTCCTGAATAGGTCAGGAGTAAATAGACTTAGAAGGAACGAGTGGCTATAATAGATGAAGTCCCAAAGCTACAGGGAAGGCCAAGTCTATTACTTACCTTGTGGTATCAAGAAAGTATTTCTAGCAGTGTTACAAGCAGGCTATTTAAAAACCCTGAAGAAGGGAAAATCATTTCTTGAACCTTAGACTCTTTCAAAGTCTCAGTTCCTGCCCAAAGTATTGTGAAAAAAATATGTACAAAGAGCTTCAGACAAGAGGGTACAGAAGATTTGTTTCCAGCTAACAGTTTTCATATAGTAGAGTGTTAATCATCCAAGTTCTCTCAATCATATGTTCCTTAACTAAAAATGAGGAGACTATTTCCCCAACAGTCACATTTTTCATTCAGATATTGTGATTTTTAACTCAAATTCCATTTGCATCTCTTGTTTTTTCATTTCTTTTATTTTAGTCATTTTCTTTTCATCTTTGAGCATACTTAAAATATGTATAGTAGCTGTTTTAAGGTCTTTACAATTTAATTCTGTTATTTATGTCATTTTGGCTATGTATCTATTTATTGATTTTTTTCCCCAGCTGGTTAAGGGTATATTATTTCTTTGTATACTTGGTAATTTTTGTTTGTGGCTGTGTTCTTTTTCAATTTTATTCCCTGTCCCATGTTTTGGGACTTGCCCCCAGGCTATAAATTCTGGCAATCCTAAGACTTACCTCATTTATTTCCATCTCTCAGGAATCATAGTCCTTCATTGTTTGTTACTCAGTGTAATTGTCTGATATACTAGTTGCTTATTGAAGGAAGGCAATTCATACAGCAGCACTCCTTCATGATGGAATCAGAAATGACAGAAACACATGTGGTGGTTTGGAGCTATGTACCCCAGGAAAATATGTTCATAAACTTAATTTATGAACTTATCGTAAGTAAGACCTTTTGATGAGGTTACTTCAGTTAGGATATGGCCCAACTCATTCAGGATGGGCTTTATCCTATAAATGGAGTCCTTTATAAGTGTAATAAAATTCAGGCAGATGGTATATTAGTCAGCCAAAGGGGTGTTGATGCAAAATACCAGAAATCGGTTGGTCTTTATAAAGGGTGTTTATTTGGGGTAGAAGTCCACAGTTACCAGGCCATAAAGTGTGCATTTCTTCCCTCACCAAAGTCCATTGCCACATTTTGGAACAAGACAGCTGCTGACGTTTGCCAGGGTTCAGGCTTCTTGGGTTCCTCTCTTCCTGGGGCTGCGTTTCTCTCTGGGCTCAGCTCTTCTGTTTCCTCCACAAGGTCAGCTGTAGATTTTGAGGCTCTCTAGGCTTTGCGTCTCTCCACAAGGCCAGCTGTGAACTCTCAGGCAAATGGCTCGTCTCTATCCCTGGGCCTTCTCTCCTTCCTCACCAGAACTCCAACAGCATAACTGCTTCAACTCCGTTTTTTTGCCATGCCTTTTATATTTGATTCCTGCCCCACCAAGGGGTGGGGCTCAATGCCCTACTGACGTGGCCCAGTTAACACCCTAATTATAACTTAATCATGCCCAGATTAGCAGACCAGTTTGCAAGCATGATCCAATAACTATTTTTGGAATTCATAATTACATTAAACTGCCAAACTGCTACAATCTACTCTCTGAATTCCAAAAATACATTACAATATTCAAAAAACCTTAAATCAGTAACAATGCAAGTACAAAATCATATCATAATCAGTTTAATGAAATATAGTTTGTCTTTGTGGAAAATCCCGTCTGCTGTAGACCTCTGAAACTTACAAAACCATTTAACTGTGTCCAATATAGAAATGGAAAGACAATGGATAGACATTTTCATTACCATAGGAGAAATTGGGAGATGAAACATGAGTCATGGGTCCTCTACATTTCAGTAAATCTGCAGGGCATCCTCCATTCGATTTTAAAGTCTGAGTCATTCTTAAGACAAAGGTTTTTCTCCTTGGGGCCACATGGGGACCCACCCTTTCCACAGGCTTGCCCAAGGGCCATTTTCTTGGTTCTACCCTCATCAAGCATCGGGATGCCAACCAAGCTCCAGACCTCACCCTCCAAGAGTGGTGGGGTGATTGCCATACCTTACCCAATCTTTGGGTAAGGTCTTAGCCCCCCTAGTACAGTGAGGTAAAGGCAACATTCCCCCTAACCTTTGGTATACAGGTTCAACCCTCTCAGAGCAATGGGTTAAACACCTGGCCTTCTCTAATCCATGGGGGACAGGAGCACCCCTCTCAGACCTATGGGGTGCTGACCTTAATCACCCTGATCTTTGAGGAATTTGCTCCACCCTCCCTGCACCCTGGGGCAGCAAAACTCTTCCTGAACATTGGGTGGGAACATCCACCCTCTTCAACTGCTGGGGCAAACTCACCCTGTCTGTACACATGGGTGGGACTCCTCTCTTGGCCCAAGGCGATGTCTTAATTCCAGATCCCAGCTTCCATGGGTTTCTTCTTAAAGCTGTTTCTCCTTCAATCTTTCCTTTCCATGTCCTCTTTTGTCCAAGCTGACAGTGGTTTTCTTCATACAGCTCTCTCAAAAACTTTGTTGGTTAGCATGCTGGAAGCAGGGGTCCAAGCCCCCAGACAGTAAGACTTTCCACAAGTCTTTCCTAGATAACTGTATCTTCAATCCTGATTCACAAGTTCCAAGTTTAGTTAAGTCTTCAAATGGGGCACTATTGTCTGGGAGCTCAATTTCCAAAGGCTTGGAATTTCTGGGATCAGTTTCTGCTTTCTTTGTGCCCAGGAGTTCAGTCATTAGTGTATTTCTTTCATCTAGTATTTTGCTATAAGCTGCAAGGAGAAGCCAAGCCACATTCTTCTGGTTTAATTTGGAAAGTACTTCAGCTAAATGCTCAGGTTCACCATTTCCAAATTCTATCTTCCATATAAAACCAGGAGTTAATCTTGCTAAGATCTCTGCAACTTTAAAACGCAGATCACCTTTCCTCCAGTTTCCAATAATAGCTTCATCATTTACTTCTAAGGCATCATAAAAAGTCTCTTTAGTGTCCACATTGCTATCAACAGTTTCTTCAAAGCAATCTAGGCCTTTTCCATCAAGCATTTCACAACTCCTCAAAAAAATACCCCTTATCGATTTATAAAACCGTTCTAACATTTTGGTAATTGCAAAAACGCTACCCCACTCCCGATACCAAATTCTGTATTAGTCAGCCAAAGAGGTGCTGATGCAAAACACCAGAAATCGGTTGGTCTTTATAAAGGGTATTTGGGCTAGAAGTCCACAGTTACCAGGCCATAAAGCTTAAGTTTCTTCCCTCACCAAAGTCCATTGCCATGTGTTGGAGCAGGACAGCTGCCGATGTCTGCCAGGGTTCAGGCTTCTTGGGTTCCTATCTTCCTGGGGCTGCATTTCTCTCCGGGCTCAGCTCCTGTTTCCTCCACAAGGTCAGCTATAGACTATGAGGCTCTCTAGGCTTTGCGTCTCTCCACAAGGCCAGCTGTGAACTCTCAGGCAAATGGCTCATCTCTATCCCTGGGCCTTCTCTCCTTCCTCACCAGAACTCCAACAGCATAACTGCTTCAACTCTGTTTTTTTGCCATGCCTTTTATATTTGATTCCTGCCCCACCAAGGGGTGGGGCTCAATGCCCTACTGACGTGGCCCAGTTAACGCCCTAATCATAACTTAATCATGCCCAGATTAGCAGACCAGTTTACAAGCATGATCCAATAACTATTTTTGGAATTCATAATTACATCAAACTGTCAAAATGCTACAGATGGAAAGAAAGCCAAGGGAAGCAAGAATCTGAAGTTCAGTGGAACCTGGAAGAGAAAGAAGAGGATGCCATGTGCATTGCCATGTGACAGAAGAGCCAAGGACCAAGGATCACCAGCAGCAAGGCCCAGAAAGCCAGTCTTTGGGAAGAAAGTGTTGCCTTGATGACACTTTAATTTGGACTTCTAGCCTCAAAACCATAAGCCAATAAATAAATTCCCATTGCTTAACCTAACCTATTGCAGGGTATTTGCTTTAGCAACAAGGAAACTAAAACAGCACAGCACTGGAGAAGAAGGCAAATATGCGTCAGAACAGACTCCTCTGAAAAAGAAGGAAATGATTCAGGCCATGCATATGCAGGAACCTTTCCTATTCTTTCTCATTTTACCCTGTGGGGTGGCATGAGTAAGTGGTGAAACTGTTGGAAATGTTTCTCCAAAATTCTCTCTTTCGGGTCGAAGTTTTCTCTTGGGAACTTAAGGAGAGGGGCTTGGGTTCTCACTAACATAAATATCCAATTAATAATAAGGATGGTTATATATATGAAGGCACATCCATACAAAGGATAGGAAGAATAAATAGTAAATAATGAAGTAATGACACCTGAAAGGTAGGCAGGACCAGATCATGTTAAGGATTAAGGGGTTTGGATTTTATCCTGAAGGTTACAAGGAACCATTTAAAGGTTTTAACCAGGGAAATATTCTGATAAGATTTGCATTTTAGCAAACAAACCTGCAGCTGGGTGAAAGATGCCTTGTAATGGGGACTGGAGATAAGCAGAGTTAAGAGTCTGTTAGTGTAATGCAATAGAGAAGTCCTAACTATCTAAGCTTTTGTGCTTAGATGCTGCTCAGAGTGCTGTGATGGAAAATTTTGGTCTTATTTTGGAAGATTGAATTGACAGAACCTGACTCTTAACAATATAGGTTGTTGATCCTTATGTATTTCTGTGTGGAATCTGCCATGTTTCCTCACCTATTTTGGTTGTTTTTCTGTGGACCTTTATTGATGCTCAGTGATTTCATGGCTGTATATATTGCTATAATGTCTAATCTGGAAAAAGATAAAATTATGAATTTGTTTTCTAATGATCTTTTAGTTAATTCTAAGACTTTGTAAGCTTTTCTTGCTTTGGCAACACACTAGAACTGTGTCTTTAGGGGATAGCAAAGACTCCAAAATCATTTCCCTGCAACTTATTGGAAATATATTATATAGATATTATAATGACAGTATAAGAAATGGAGGAGAGGCTTGGAGAGGTATCCTTTCTGAGCAAAACTGGCATGGAGCTAGGACAGATAAATTAGAGCACCAGAAAACGAAAGAAAACAGGATGACCACTCTTTCCTCTGATTCCCATTTCAAGGAGTGGGAATTCATATAATGAGGGAGATTGCTTTTAAACAGCTCTGGCTCTATGGATCCACGAACAAAATTATGCCAAATGTCACCAACACTTTCCACTGGTATCCTTAAATTTCCATCCACTTCATACTAGTGAAAAACTTATCCTAGAAAAAAGAATCTGATTAAAACATTCATGTTAAGGCAGAAATGTCTGCTACTGTGAAGAATGTTTATTATCTCAGAGATATTTACCTTTTAACTGAAGGAAAAGCCTTATCAAAAGGAGGAATATATAAATGTACTTGTTCTTACTTGGTAGACACTCAGTAAAGATGATGATGATGGTAAAAACTCATGCTATTTCTACGAATAGGTAAATCTTGACTATTACCAAAGAATTATGGGCCATCCTTTAGGCCCTTAGACAAAACTTGATTTTAGTTCAGAGCTAAAATTTAAAAGAAATATGTATTTCTTTTGTTTAAGTTATCAAGCTATTGTCTAATTTGTGATTATCATAATGAAGGATGCTCTCAGCATTCAAAAATATTTTCAAGGGAAAAAAATTTGTTGTTTCAGACTAAACATAATGCTATTGTTTTTCTGGTTCTCAGATCCCTTTTTCATTTTTTTACTGTACCTGTAGGTGTCTCCCTAAGATTAGGATTTTTCTATTTCCCTGAAACAATATTTGAAATGATGCCATGGCTAGAGACCTCTGTGTGCTATATGCACTCTCAGAAAAGGCAAGTCTGTTTAATAAACTGCTTAGGTGCTCCTAATGTCATCCTTTGTGATTATGGTCTGTGGCTAATAAAACTAAATGCTAATAATTGTTCATGAACTGTACTGCATGCTATGCCAAAGTGATTAGTTCATTAGCAGTGAAGATAAAATATGACCTTGAATATGAGATTAATACTGAATTCTATTCAGTAAATCCATCCCTAATTCATAATGATTCACTTTAAATTGCTAATTCTTCATGGCCTGTTTCCTGCATCTTCATCCAACTTCTTATTGCTATATTGATCTCCTCTCTCCCTTTACATAAGATTCAGGCATGACAGTAAGGGGGATTTATACAAAGAAAACACAACACACAAATTCCCCTAAGTTCCTTAAAAAAAGGGGAAATGGAAAATTTAATAATCTCCTTCAGGATTATTCTAATATCCTTTTGATTCTGAGATCATGGGCAAATATTAATTCAGATAACTGTCATGAATTCATGATATTAATAGTATATGATTTTATCGATTTACTATCATTTGTTAAATATTCATATGTTATTACTTTTGGAAAAGAAAAAAATGAAGATTTTATTGTGTTTTTGCAAAGCTACACATGCCCCATAAGCACTACTCATCCCGTTGCAAAGAGACAGTTTTGCTTTTCAGTTCTTTTTTATGAGTGGAAGCTTAAGGGAGTAGAAGAATAAACAATGATATTCAAAATGACAGAGTTTTGTACGTTTGATAATTATTGCTAAATTGCTGAAAAGTCTGCTGTAAATAGAACTTATATTTATGTTTATAGGTACCACATTCCATTTTTAGGTGGATTTTGTAAGCAGATAGTTTGTATTTTTTTTTTTTATGCAAAGAAGGATAAGAAGAGATAAAATTATGTATACTTCTATATTATTTGAATCTGATTCAGTCACCTTCTAACTGTGTGACCTAAGGCCTTTTTGAATCTCTGGATTTTGTTTTGTTTTGTGTGTGTTACTTTTTACAGGGTTTCTATTTGGAATGATGGAAATGTTTTGGTAATGAATGGGGATGATGATAGCACAACATTGTGAATGTAATTAGCAGCACTGAAATATATATCTGAATGTGATTTAAAAGGGGAAATAAAAAAATAATGACATTCTATAGAAAAATAGAATAGTGATGGTATTCTCAGGTCTTCTGGACTTTTACTTGACTTCAAACTTTTGTCCTATCATCTCCCTTACTTTTCTCTTTCTCATCATACCATATGGTCATCAGAGCAATGTTAGTGATAATTTCCTTCAGACCGAATACTGTGATTATCTAGGTAATAAGTTTTGAAGGACATTAGGCAGATGGCCCTTTGTCTCTAACATGTTCTCTTTGGTTTAAGTCATCGATGCCTTTAAAAATATTCTTTGAAACTTCAGATACATCTGAAAAAGGCATAATATTAAGTTGAACATTTTAATTTAATTCTCAAAGCACTGACTGAGAGGGCAGTTGCAAATTGTGTACAGGTTGTGCACTGCCCAAATCCGGAGGGGAGCCATTCACTTAGTAGTCAAATCATGTTGTAGCCCAGCATACTTTGTGCTGCAGTTTTCCATCTTAAAAGAGGGATAGTCATAGAACCCTGAATGTTTGGTGTAAGGATTGAATGACACAGTACATGTGAAATGTTTTCAACTGTGCAACATACAACAAGGGAATTATTATTTTTATACTTTATGCCAGCCTCACTTCTAAGCCCTTAGAAATATGCATATGATGCAGATCTTCTCCTTAAGGAGGTGGTAGCCAATTTGCAGAAGATGACCTCATAAAAAGATTTGGACTACATGTCATAAAGAAGGTCTCCAAACAGTGCTATGAGAACACAAACAGTTGCTAATTTTCTCCCGTGGGAGAAATGAAAACTTCAAAGAGGAGACAGCATCTGGATCCTAAAGAATGAGAAGGATTAAATTGCTAGACGTATGCATGTATAAAAGAATTACTAGGAAGCAAGACATGTTCAGGGAAGAGGCGCAGTTGATATGGCTGTGGCGTGAAATACATGATAGAAGATAAGATTAAACATGTAGGGTATTTTTTCATTTATTAATCTCTTACTGTGAATTCTTTTTTAAAAATTACCTCCAGGTAGCTTGCTGATTCTGAGTACAAGATATGTGTTTTATCATTGAAGTGGCCAAATCATTCTGGTTTTTTTTTGTTTGTTTGTTTATCAGAATTTTTCTCTCATATCATTTCTATAACTAAGATCTCTGTGTTGAATAATAGCTTTCTCAGATGCCAAAGAAATAGGGGTGAGGGAGGCATTTTGCAATTTCTTCTTGCCTAGGATTAGCCAAAGTCTCTCTGCTTAGGGAGATATTTCTCAGATTGTGGCATATGACCCACCTACTGATACTAGATCACTGGCAAACCATTCCATTTTGGGGGGAGAAAACAAACTTTTTAATATGTGCCTTACATATACCTGGGATGGCAGCCTCATTCATATAAAATAGTCCAGGGGGTATGGTGTCTGCAAAAGACCAAAGAATTAAGACAACCTGTGTTCACTTCCTTTTCTAGTGAAGGAATTTAATTGCTTCCTATTTTGGTTTACTTGAATAGAAAGACATTTCCCCCCCAAACTAGGCTTTTTAAGTAGGGGCTTTATTTGGATCATCAAGTGAAGATCCAGGTCATTTTTGACCTGAGAGTCATAGTATCCCTTTTGCCTTCCAGTAGGTCAGATCTTGTTATAGCAGACATTTCAGATCATTCTAGACTTCTGTTTGCTTAGCTGAGTTCTGAAGTGGTCCTTTAAAACATCTAATTGCAGCCAAACTGTGGGTATGAATGAATCTCTCTTCAGGGAATCATTTGTTTCCCCATAGCTCTCTGAGGATGTAACTAATCAGGATTACCAAGATTATATTGATAGACAATTACACCTTTACTGATTCAAAATTTCTGACCATCATCAAAGCCTCTTTTCAGTTGGACAATAAACTTGTAGATCAAGAGAAGAAATAATCAACTAGTATGATTTCAGAGATGCTGCCTAAAAATAGACTTCCCTACATGCTAGGTTGTGTTGAAATTCCTTTAACAGTAGACCACATCTTTAATTCCAATTAGAACTGAGAGTAAACTGTAAATAACTCTTGGAGAGGTTACACATTTACTTAATTGAATCAGTCAATTCTAGGGTGCTCACAATCCACATTAGATTGTTTTGTGATCATACTTTTGATCTGGAAGAGATTATAAAGGAGCTGAGAATGTGAAAGGGGAGCTGGAGTAGGGGTGGGGAATGGGGAATTAATACTTAAATTCTAAAGAATTTGAGAGTTTTTGTTTGGATTGATGGAAAAATGGTGATGGATGATGGTGATGGGTTGTGAATATAATTAACAGTACTGAATTATGTATTTGAATGTGATTAAAAGGGGAAATTTTAGGTTGTAATATGTTGCTAGAATATAAATAATAATAAAAACCCCACAGGGCTATACAACGCAAAAGTGAACCCTAATGTAAATGATGGGCTATAGTTAATAGTACAATTATAAAAATGTTCTTGCATGAATTATAACAAATGTGCACATTAATGCAAGGTGTTAATAGTAGGGTGGTATATGGGAACTCTGTATTTTAGGCATGATTTTTCTGTCAATGTACAACCTCTCTAATAAAAAATAGAAAAAAGAGGAGTTTATCTGAGTAATGAAATGGGGGATGGGACAAAGAAGAAGGGAAGATTGAGGCACTTTCTTGTAATGGGGTTTCCTGAACAAGAGGAAATTGGCAGCAGTGATATTTTTGAGTCACCGTGCACACCTTGCCACCCCACCATCTACCCCAATGAAAATATGCCTTTACTTAAAAAATCTGAATTTGGCTTAAGAAACAGGAAAGCCTCATATTTGAATTGTAGGGTACTTCCTGAAGAGAATGTCAACAGCATCTGTGTACTCCATAGTGATCCAGAGTGGACAAAAAATAGTGTGGTACATGAACACCTTCCCTTTATAGACCTGTTTCCTCTGTCAAATTCCTTATTTTCATAAAATGTGTATTTATGTATGTGTAAGTAGGTGGATATTTGAATGTGCATTTGTGCTTGCCTTTGTGTGTATATACATGTTATGTTCTCCTCCTACCAATCTAAGACCCATTTGCAAATTTCCAGGGGCAAAAAAGTAACTTTGGTTATTTCATATCTTTGCTAGAAGTCCACTAAGTGGTAGTCAAGATGTGCTGGTGAGGTGGAAATAGCCTAGTCATGGGTATTGATGGGTATTGTGCCTTCTCTTTCTAAGATTCTGACCCCAATTTGAAACTAATTTTCCCTTTCCTGTTTTCTGGACCATTGATCAAGCTTCCCCTCAGGGTTTACATGGTTGTGCATCCAGCACATAGAACCTCAGCTCAGCCTCAGTGAATTGTATTGAATTATGGAAGGAGCATGCATTTGGCATTAGACTGACCTGGGTTCTAGTTCTAACAGCCACTTACCAACTGTTGGATTATGGGCAAGTTATCTACTTGTCCTGCTGAGCCTGAACTTCCTTAATACTTTAATACTCCTTGAATGTTTTTTATATGAACACGTGTCTCATACATAATACACACTGAGTAAATCTTGATATTTATTTCCCTTGGTGAGAGAGAAAATAAATTTGGTGCTTGTCCAACTACATGATGGAAAAAGTTATTCACTAAATTAAAAGTGGAAGGGAAAAAAAGCAGATATTTTTTACCTTGACTACTAAAAATATCAAAGTACACTAGTGCATTATGTATGATATTTATTTAGTTTCTAAATGTGGATTTGAGATATATGGAAATCTACAGCAACACATACAAAGTAAGTTCTGCAAATGGATTTGATTTGAGTCACCTTGTCAGTTTAGAAACAATATCATAAATATAAATGACAAAGTCCCAAGGAAAGGCAACAGACATTCCACTTTGCTAGCTTTCAAAAAACCTAATTTTCCATGCAATCTCTGGTGCATTAAAAAAATGAAATGTAACATCAGTGTTGAAGGGTGTCTCAAGATAGCCTTTTATTAGCTGCTGAGAAGGCTGCTTCTATTCTCCATCAACTGCCTATATCACAGCAACAATTTTCCACTGAAATATTTTTGGAAATCCCACAGGCATGGCATAGTTCACATGTCCACAAATTCAAGTTTGCTCTATTTACTTGAAGGTCAGACAATGTGCTCTGTTTACTTGAGGGTCAGCCAATGCCAGTGAATACCTTTCTGTTTTTGACCTCTCTTATGAAAGTTCCATTGAAGGGAATATATCTCAGATGATTTTTAAGAGGGGAAAAATTATTGTTTCAATGTTCATTGAAGCTGAGTGCATTCCAGCTGTTCAAGACTAGAAAGTAAAGACTTGAACTGTAAAGGCAGTTCAAGTTAATTTTATTAAAGAATACTGTAGATAGGGGAAACTCATAGCCTCACTTTACATTAGCTTATAGAAAGTCTTTGTCTACTTTTCATGAGCTTCTCTGTCATTTGCCGGTGCCTTTCTACTTTTCTAGTTGTACACTTTCTTAAGAATCTGCCTAGAGCAAATTCATTCAGAGTTTCTTAAAGTTGAAGATGTATAAAGAGAATAGTATGCAAAAGAATATCCAGGGCTTAATAAATATATTTTAGGCCAAATTTCAGATAGACCCTAGATTCTGACAGTTTATTGATTTACACGATTATCAAGAATGTCAACGCCAGATCATGATAAGCTCTTGACCTGACTAGGAGTAGTCAAAGGTCATCAAAAACAAGGGACCTACTGAAATATAGACCAGCTTATTATTGTCTTCCAGGGGAACCATATGAAACCATGGAACGTGGTTCTCAACTCACATTCTTACAAGAGTACTCGGAAGATTAATAATATGGCATACTAGCCAACACCCATTCTGATTGGTTGGTATTCATATCATAATTGCATATTTTGAATATCTCACCCCAGTTTAAAGCACCAAAATAGTTATGTAAAAAGACAATAAATTCCCTTTAACAAGGAAAGTGTCACATGAAGAAAGAAGACAGTTGAATAAGACTGGGGTATGCTGTAAAGCTGAAGTCCTCAGTCAAAGTGAAAGACTGGAAGAGGCAGGAAGAATTGGAATAAAGGTAGGACAAGTGACATTTGCCAAGTCTTTACTGGCCACTTCACATTTAATTTTCATAATCACTCTAAGTATGTGTTATTATCCCCAATTACAGAAGAGGAAATGAGGCTCAGAGCATTTAAATGGCATTTCTGTTAAATTGTACAATCAAGTGTTGAAACCAGTGATAACTCTAAAGCCTGCTCAATTTCCACAAGACTGTTGCTTCGTTCTCCTTGCTTCTCCCATCCTTCTGCTCGTAGAACCATTCAGAGTTTCAGCCAGCCTGTTTCAACTAGAGCCAGAGACGCCTCTTAGCTATCTTTGCTATTAATATTCAATTGAGATTTGCTTCCCATTTGGCTCTAGTATATAAGGACTGTCCTTAGGTACCGGCCATTCTGGTTGCCTATTCCAGCTGAACTTTGGGCCAAAAGCCTTTTTTCCTAAGCTAAAAATTATTTTCCTTTTAGAGGTAAAAAGAAAATCAAGTGTTTGTTCACTGACTCAATTGCCTACAGGGAATTGGGAACTTGTCCATTGGGAGTTAGGGGAAGGAAGTATATTTCTAGAAGACAGAAGGAACTGACTGTTAACACAGTGAAGAAGGACCAGGATACTCTGAATATCTTGGTGGTAGGGCATTCTAGTTGTTTATTCAAAGAGGTGTGAATTGGGTGCTACAATGCCAGATGGAGCCAAGGAGTTTAAATGGAGCTAATACATTTCCCCTGATTCAACTTTAATAGGATGTGTGACATTTTTCCAACTCATCTAACAGATGAGAAAACTGACACTTAGGAGGGTGGAATAACTTCCAGAAAGTTGCTCAGCTAAGCTGTGGCAAAGCAATGATGAGTCCCTCAGCTGCTCATATTAAGCTAACAGTATAAAACAGGGCAGAGTCACCAGACTGCACTGGAGCTAGAACTCATTGCAGTGTCTTCTCTCTGGCCTAAGAAATTCTCCCTTACTTCCCTTCCATCTTCTTTCAAATCTTCTAGTTATGGTTCTGTTATCTAAGTTCTGTTGAGCCAGATTCCTTAACATGGCCCTTCTGAGTCAGTTCTACCTTGCCACCACTTATGTTGAGACTTAAGAACATTTCTCTCAAATTATATATGTGACACATGATTACATGCATTATAAAAATTCAAACTGTGGAAATGCATAGAGAAAATGTGAAAAGTTTTCTTCATCCCTGTCCCCAGAAGTATCTACTTGTGACTGTTTGAAGCTTTTGGATTCCAGAAACAATCATGTCGTTAAAGCTAATCCATTCCTGTGCATGTAAACCTATTGTAGATGGGAACTCTTGATTAAATTACTTCTGTTAAAGGCCTGTGACTAGAATTGGGGCCCAGGGTGGGTCTTAATCCTTTTACTGAAGTCCTTTATAAATGGAAGACTAAAAGCAGCAGACAGAGAAAAGCTGCAGAGACAGAGAAACCCCAGGGTCTAAAAGAGACTAGCCATGTGCCTGATCGCCCACAGCTGAGCTCAGGAAGAAAGTGGTCTGCAGGGGAAGGCAGAGATCCAGACCAGCAGAGTTGCCTTTGTGTCTTGCCACACAGCAGGAGTCTGGGATGGCCAGCAGCCAACCTTCAGTGAGACAGCAATCTGGTGATACCTTGATTTGGACACTCACAGCCCCAGAACTGTAAGTTTTTAACCTAATAAATTCCCATTATAAAAGTCAACCCATTTCTGGTATATTGCTCCCAGCAGCTTTTAGCAAACTAAAACACTATAACATGATGCATATAGTATATTATTTGTGTATTTTTAAATGCTTTAATATTGTTTTTATTCAAATGAGATGATTCTATATGTATGGTTCTATGAATTGCTTAAACTTAATAGGGCTTGTGTTATTAAGTTAGCATATGCAGATCTACACCATTAAAAAAATCTCCATAATATTTCAAAGAACTATAGTTATGTAATGATTCTCCTATTGATGAATATTTAGGATCTATCAATGTGTGCACCTATCTGAATGCTTATTTCAGATTGATTCCCAGGATTGGAATTGTTTGTTCAATGCTTTTGAGCATAAGCATTCGTTTGTGCTGTCCAATATGGTGCTGCTAGCCACATGTGGCTTTTGAGCACTTGAAATGTGGCTAGTCCAAATTAAGATGTGTCATAAGGGTTAAATATATACCAGATTTCAAGGATTTAGGATGCAAAAAAACAAAATATCTCATTACTAATTTTTATAATTGATTGCATGTTAAAATGATAATATTTTGGATATATTGTATAGTATTATTATATTTTATGTTATTATTAATTACAGCATATTTTTTACTTTTTAAAATGTTGCCACTAGAAAATTGAAAATTAAATATTCTGCTTGCATTATATTTTTATTGAACAGTACTGTTACAGTAAAATGCTGCTAAATTGTCATGCAAAATAATTGTAATGATTTTCATTCTCACCAGCAGTTTAGAAGAATGGCAGTTTACATAGTTCCTTGATAACATTGGTTATTATCAAACTTTTAATTGTCAAAATTTGGGGAGGG
>JAQZBX010025982.1:0-29196 GCA_029593785.1 Cabassous unicinctus | reverse complement strand
CCCTAGGTCCTCCAGGTGTTGTTAGGTCATCAATTTTAGCTCGCTCTTCTTTTTTCATGTAAGCATTAAGGGCTCTAAATTTTCCTCTCAGCACTGCCTTTGTGGTGTCATGTTGTGTTCTTATTTTCATTTGTCTCAAGATATTTGCTGAATTCTCTTGCAGTTTCTTCTTTGACCCAACTATTGTTTAATAGTGTGTTGTTTAATCTCCATATATTTATGAATTTCCCCCTTTTCTGTCCATAATTGATTTCCAGCTTCTTTCCATTATCATCAGAGTAATTTTTTTAAATATAATTTCAAACTTTTTAAAATTTACTGAGACTTGTCTTGTGACACAACATATGTTCTATCTTGGAGAAGGATCCATGAACACTTGAAACAAATTTATATCCTACTCTATGGGGGTGCAATGCTCTATAGATGTCTATTAGGGCTAGTTCATTCATCATATTATCCAAGTTCTCTGTTTCTTTATTTAGCCTCTGTCTAGATGTTCTATCCAATAATGAGAGTGGTGTATTGATGTCTCCAACTATTATCATAGAAATATTTATTTCTCCCTTCAGCTTTGCCAGTGTGTGCCTCATGTATCTTGTAGCTCTGAGGTTAGATGCATATACATTTAGTATAGCTATTTCTTCTTGTTGAATTGCCCCTTTTATTAATATATAAAGACCTTCTTCATCCCTCATAATAGTTTTGCATTTAAAATCTATTTTGTCCAATGTCAGTATTGCTATTCCAGCTTTTTTTGTTTTGGTTACCATTTGCATGAAATATCTTTTTCCAACCCTTCACTTTTATCCTTGTTGTGTCCTTACATATGAGCTGAATCTCCTGTAGACAACATATAGATGGCTGATATTTTTTTTAATCCATTCTATGAGTCTGTGTCTTTTTATTGGGGATTTCAAGCCTTTAACATTTAATGTTACAACTTTAAAGACATTACTTACTTCATTCTTTTTGACCATTGGCTTTCTGTTGTCTTACCATAGTAAAGTCTATCTTTTCACCCTTTCCAATATTCTTCATTTTCACATTCTTCTCCAAGTCTCTTGCCCTTGTTTTTTCCTTTCAGGCTGCAGCACTCCCTTTAGTATCTCTTCTGATTCTGGACTTTTGCTAGCATAATCTATCAGTTTTTTTTTGTCTCTGAAGACCCTAAACTGCCCTTCATTTCTGAAGGACAGCTTTTCCGGATACAGAATTCTTGGCTGGCAGTTTTTCTCTTTAAATACATGAAATACATCATACCATTTTCTTCTCTCCTGCATGGTTTCTGATGAGAGGTCAGCACTTAATCTTATCAAGTTTCCCTTGTATGTGACGCTTTGCTTTTCCCTTGCTGCTTTCAAATTCTTCTTTTTATTTCTGATATTTGTCATTCTGAATAGCCATTGTCTTGGGGTAGGTCTGTTCGTGTTTATTCTGTTTGGGGTGCATTGTCTTTCTTAGATATTGATATTTATGTCTTTCATAAGGGTAGGGAAGTTTTCTGTCATTATGTCCTCAAATATTCTTTCTGCCTCTTTTCCATTTTCTTCTCCTTCTGGGACACCAATAATGCATGTTTTTGCATTTCATGTTGTCATTTAATTCCCTGAGACCCTGTTCCATTTTTTTCCATTCTTTTCTCTTTCTGTTTTCCTGTCCTTTGCGTTCTGATGTTCTGTCTTCAGAATCACTAATTCTGTCTTCAAGCAGTTCAAGTTTGCTCTTATGTACCTTTAATGTATTTTTAGTATCATCCATCATGTCTTTCATCCCCATAAGGTTATTTTTTTTGCAGCCTTGCAAATTGTTCTTTATGCTCACCGAGTGTCTTCTTAATATCTATTATCTCTTTAGTCATATTTTCTTCAATTCTTTAAAATGATTTAGGAGAGTTCTGTGATTATCATTGATTGTTTTAAATCTTCAATCTCTTTAGGATATTTGGTTTGTTCCTTTGGCTGGGCCATCTCTTCCTGTTCCCTAGTATGTCTTATAATAATATTTTGCTGATGTCTAGGCATCTGATATGTTGGTGAATTTACTCTGATGGCCAATTTCTCTCTCTTGACTATTGTTATTATTTTTTCACAGCTCTTTGATATTTGGTTCAACTTATCCTAAGTCTTTAAAATTGCCCAACTAAGTTACCAAAATCATGCCAGGGTCTGACTAATGGGACACAGACTTTGTCCCAAGGGTGGGGAAAAGATAGCCTTAAAAGCAGCTGCTATGCATGTAATTTCCAGATAGGCCAGTAGATGGCACTTGGCGTACTTTCCATGGAGGTGTATCTCTCTTGGTTTTCTTTTGCTTTCCTCTGGCCAGAACCAAGATTCAAAACAGGATCTGCTGGCCAAATTCACTAAAGAAAAGCCCCCCCAACTCACCCTCCCTTTTCCCTTGAAACAGCTGGAAGGCAGGAACATGTCTGCTCTCCTCTTAGCTGCAAGGTGCCAGGTGTTTTACCCCCATTTAATATCTCAGGGCTGGGGATGGTGAGCCCTTCTCAGAGGCTGGGAGGTTTTGTAAGTCAGAGTTTGATTTTTTACTTCTTTGTCTCTCTATCCCTCACTCTCTTGGGAGTTTTGAAGCACTGTTCTGGTCTGCTGACACCCAGAGCAAGTCCCCCAGGCAGACTTTGGCTCTATCTGCATTATTTTTATGAGAGCTGAGCTGTATCTGCCTAACCCAATGGCCATGTTCTCACAATTCCTGGAATTGGTTCTTAATCTATTCAAATGAAAACAACTCTATTTCCAGTGGAAAGAAGACTCTGGCAATCCAGGGTGTGAAGTGTCAATAGAGCTATGCAAAATATCACTATTGGATACTCCTAGTCAAAGTCTTAGAGGAAAGTTTCTGTTGACCAGGTATTTCATTTGTGTGAAATTAACAAGTACAGGGAGATTGGCTTGGTGCTCCTAATGTGCTTGAGAATGTGGAGGAATAAAAGGTTGAATTCAGGACTTTAAATTCCCTGTTCAAGACCTATATCAAAAGGGGGAAATATTAAATACAAATGAGTTTTTATAACTAAGAGATTTCAAAGTGAGTCAGGAGGTCATTCCAGTGGTTAGACTTATATACATTTCAGGAGGAACTCATTGATTTCCACAGTAAACAATGTCTCAAGCAGAGGTGCTCCTGAGGGCTCTATAGAGACATCTAGACACTATAGGCAAGGAAGACAACCCTAGGAAATTGGCACCCCATTGTTGGGCCTTACCTTGGAATATATGATAACCTATCTCCTCAAAGTACCAGAATTAGATTCATTTATACTTCTCTTACACATGGTTCTTCTGCTTTTTTTTTAAAATTTTTTAAAAGATACTTAGATTATATAAATGTTACACAAAAATTATAGGGATTCCCTTATGCTCCACCTCCCACACCTCCCACAACCTCCGACATAAACATCCTTCATTAGTGTAGCACATCAACTGCAATGGATATACACATCCTGGGACTTTGCCAATAAGCATAGACCATAGTTCATATTGTAGACCACACTCTCTCGCCCACAGTTCTGCATGTTATATGATGATATAAAATGGCCTATATCTGTCATTGCAATGTCCCTCAGGATAATTCCCAAGTCCTGAAAAAGCCCCTCTATTACAATTGCTTTTCCCTCTCCCTTCCCCCAGAGCATCCAGTGGCCACTGGCTCCACATTAATGTTGTTATTTCTTCCATTGTTAGAATCACAATATGTCTATAACAGAATACCAGTAAGTCCACTCTAGTCCATAGCTCTTCCCCCAATCCTGAGGAGTCTGGGATTGTGATGTCCACTTCACCTCCAAGTGAGAGGGGGCTTATATCCCATGGATACAATGGATGGGATTATCCTGCCTGCAGCTGCAGACTCTCTCCATCCCCTGGGATGGCCATTGTCCATCATCATCTCCCTGCCAGGTGTACTGAGTGAGTATATGGAGCTGTTGATTAGGACTTGCAGGTCCACCGAGATTCTGGGTCCAGTTGGCACATGGACAGCCCATAGACTTCAGTGTCTGGCTGTGCCCCTACAAACTCCAGCACCACATACAGGTTTGAATAGAAGGGAGAGATGAACCACATGCAGGGAAGACATATTTGAGTTCAACTCTGTTACTCTCGGGAACACAGATTCCAAAGTAGGGCCCACTGATAAGGCAACAAACTCTGGAGCTATCCAACCTAACACAGGACGTAGGTGTCACCAGAGCCCCAGGAGCCCCTCTATTTGGAGTGATAGCTATTTTGGAAGCTGATGAGGTCCTACTGAGGTGTGCATAAGCGTTACCTCTGGGATGACCCCCCGACTCACTTTGAAGTCTCTTACTCATATGAACTCATTTGTCTTTACCTTTCCCCTTTATGTGAGGTCTTTTCCCAGTCATATTGCCAGTTGGCACTTGGTAGTAATCCATCAATGCCAGGGAGGCTCATCCCCAGGAGTCATGTCCCATGCTGGGACAAAGGTAATGCATTCATATGCTGAGTTTGGCTTAGAGAGAGGCCATATTTTAGCAAGGAGGAGGCTTTCAGGAGGCAACCCTTAGGCAACCCATCACAATAGGCTAAGTTTCTATTTCAAGAGCAAAGACTCATAAGGCTAGTCATCAATAACAAGAGCCCATCAGCAGATCATCCTCCTTTGCCAGACACTGTCCCTGAACTTGCCAGAACTGTTGCTGCTCCCTTGGAGAATGTGGCAGAGCTCTCCAGGATGGGAATTCAGTATTCTCTCATTTATTGAGTGATTCACCACCCACTGTGACAATGCCCCGTGAACATTTGAACAATTTTATACACCTTGTATTTATGTTCGGGTGAACTTCCTCCCATGAAACCCCCATCCCTGACACCCCCCACCAACAATCCTCTCCCACCCCACTTGTAACCCTTCTGTGATCCAAAGCTTCTTTAAAGATGAATCCAATACAATAGCCAAATACAATTAATAGGAAAATGAAATAACGATGAGTTAAAATGTAAGAGATAAAATACACAAAAACTTAAAAAAAAACTAAAAATTAAATTAAGTTAAAAGATTGGGATATTCAAAAAAATGAAAATAAAAATTTTTTTAATTTTTTTAATTTTTTTTTGACATTTTGCCTTTTATCACTGCAATATCTGGGGTCCAGTCTGTACCATGGCACCTTCCCCCCTCTCACTCCCCAGAGTCTAATTATTTTTCATTTTGTTTTCAAAGAAGTTTTAGGTCACAGCAAAGTCACACACAGAATACAAGAGACTTCTGCTTCTTTTATTTGAACCTATGATTAGCATTATACCCATTAAATATGTGTCCCAGAGACTTATATCTTCCAGCTGTTCATATGCTGATTGAGCCCTGAATCTCAGCAGAGTTGCAGCCAACACCTACTCTCATCCAGGACAACTGGCAAAAGGATGATGATGGATAAAGCCCATCTCAAATATCAGAGAGCATATACATCTCCAACCAAGAGAGTTCCTTCTGTCTGCCCCATAGGATATAAGTCCACTCTCAATCGGAAGCAGAGAGAGCATCACTCTCCCAAAATCCCCAGCATAGAGGAATGAACAAACATAAAGAGGGAATGCCAGTATGGACCAAAGTAGACTTATTATTATTCTAGTAATGGAAGAACTTGTAACATTGATATAAAAGTGGTCACTTGAGGTTCTGAGGGGAGTGAGAGAAAAGAAAAGGTGTAACATGGGACATTTTGGGGACATTAGATTTTTTCTGCATGATGTTGCAATGATGGATAACAAGCCATTATACGTTTTGTCAAAATGTATAATTCCACTTTGCACCACACCATAAAATTGTGAGGTGCAAAGTGTAAACCATAATATAAAATATAGACAATAGTTAGTAGTTACACTTCAATTATGTTTTCATTAATTGTAACAAATGTACACTAATGAAAGAATTTACTAATGGAGGAAATTGTGGGAAGGGGAAAGGAGTGGGGTATATGGGAATCCTCTGCTTTTGATGTGACATATCCCTACACATGGCCCTTCTGCCCCTTCTATTTCAATCTATAATTAGTAATAGAGTTGATAGGTTTATGTCCAAGAAACTTAAATCTTTGGGCTTTCCATGTGCCAGTTGGTCCCTGAATCTCAACAGAGTTGCAATACCTACTCTCCAGTTCACTGGACTCACCCAGGACAACTAACAAGGAAATGATGATGGGCTACAACCACCCCAAGTACCAGAGAGAGCCTACAACTGGAAGTATGATGGTCCCATCTATCTGTCCAATTGGCTCTCAGACCCCTCTCAACAAGAGGCTGAGTGGGCATCAACGTCTCATTATTCTCAGGTTTGGGGAATGAACAATGTACTACAGTAGACTCACTTTTACTCTACCATAGACTTACTGTTAATCTAGCAATGGAAAAACTTTAATTACTGAAGTGCAGAAGTGGCCTCCAGAAGTTCTGAAGGGAGGCAGAGGGAAAAATAGGTGTAATATGCAGCATTTTGGGGACATTGAAATTGTCATGAAAGATATTGCAATGACAGATACAGGCCATTATATATCTTGTCATAACTTACAAAATTGTACAGGAGCAAGTTTAAGTCTCTGATCATTGAATGGGGTTTTTATTTGTGAATTTATTAGAAACTCTTAATTTTGCTTTTAAAAGTTGTTTAATATAGTATAAGAACTTCATAAGAATCATCATCAGGTTTCTTATGTTGTAGATTTCAGAATCAGTCAATTTTCTTCTTATGAACAGGGATATTTGCTATAATTAATATTCTGTGAACACCTCTCTAATTCTGACTTTTTTATTTTTGCATGTTTGTTAAGTTCACAAATATTATTGTACACTTATTTTTCATGTATATTCATGTATGAATGATATACTTCAATAAAGTAAAAAGAATGTTTTACAAAGCAACAACTAATCAAGACAAGATGGCACTGGTATAAGGATAGATATGGAATATAGAACAATGGATTAGAATTGAGAGTTCAGAACTAACCCCATATATGTATGTTCAATTGATTTTGACATGATGGCATTATTAAAGAATAATCTCTTCAATAAATGGTGCCTGTACAAATGAATATTCTCAGGAAAAATAATCTAATTATATTCCTACCTTATACCATACAGAAAACTTATACTCAAAGTGGACCAAAAACCTCAATGTAAAAGCTAAAATTCTAAAACTTTTAGGAAAACAATGTGTTAAATGTGTGGTTTTTAAATATTTTTTCTTTATTTTCAAGGAGCAAATTACATAAATGTTACATCAAAAAATACAGGAGATTCTCATAAACCTTACACTTTACCCCTCCCACAATTTCATCCATTAACAACATCTTTAATTAGTGTGGTACATTTGTTACAATTGATGAACACATATTAAAGCATTGCTACTAACCATAGACTATACATTAAGTGCACTTTGCACTGCACAATTTTATACATTTTGGCAAAATGTATAGTGACTTGTATCCATTTTTGCAAAATCATACAGAACAATTTCAATGTCCCCAAAATGCCCTTGTTACATCTATTCTTCACTATTCCAACTCCTCAGAAGCTTGGTGATCCCCATCTTATATCAATGTTACAAGTTATTCCATTACTAGAATAATAATAGGTCTATTTTAGTCCATAGATGTTTTCCCAACTTAAATTTGTTCATTCCTCAATCTTGAGGATTTAAGATGGTGATGCCCACTTTGCTTCCAAATGAGAAGGGTCTTAGACCCTATGGGGCAGATGGTTGGAACTGTCTTCTTGCTGTTGTAGGTACTTTGTTTTTTGGGATGGGTGTTGTCCTCACCACACTTTTGCTAATTATCCTTGGTGAGTCCAATGACCTGGAGAGTAGGTGTTGGCTGCAATTGTGGTGAGATTCAGGGCTCAACCAGCATATGAACAGACACAAGTTTTAAGTCTCTGGGATATATATTTAGTTATACTGCTAATTATGGGTTCAAATAAATGGGGCAGAAGAGCCATGTGTTAGAAATTAATAAATGAATCCCATAGCAGTTCAGTGTTAATTAAATCTTTACTACTTTGGATTTGGAAATGAATTATTAGATATTACATAAACACAAAAAACAAAATTCTAAAAATTAAATAACTATTTCAATAAAATTAATTTTTTTTCTTCAAAGGAAGCCATCAAAATGTATATAGGCAATGTAGAAGAATGGGAGAAAGTATTTTCAAATCATGTATCTGTTAAGGGTTTAGTATCCAGAATGTATAAAGAACACATTCATCCTAACAGAAATGGATAAACATCCCATTAAAAAATGGCCAAAAGTCCAGAATAGACATTACTCCAAATAAGATTTAAAATGATCAACAAGCACATGTGAGGAGGCTCAATTTCATTAGTCATTAGCAAAATAAGTATCATGAGATACTTTTCCAAATAAAATTTTAAAAAATCAGCATAGAACTATAGATCATAAAGAGTGAACCCTAGTTTAATTTATGGAATATAGCTAATGGTATAATTATAATAATATTTTTCAGCAGTTATAACAAAGTTACCATACTAATACACAACTTTAGTAATAGGGAAGACTGTATGTGGGAGGAGTATATGGTAACTTTGTGCTAGTTCTGCACGATTTTTCTATAAGCCTAAAAATTCTCTAAAAAGAAATGAGAAAAAAATTAGTGATTAAAATTAAAAAACTATCAAAAGCAGTTAACATGAAAATGTAAATTGCTTTAGTCTTCATGTGTATAATGAACTTCATCTATATTTTTGTATATAATTTCTTTATCTCTATGATGATTGCTCATCTTGAAATATTAAATGCTTTTTCTGTGATACTTTTATAGCATATATCTTTTAAATTTACAGCTATCACTATTCTCATTTTACATTTGCCAGACTTTACTGTCTAGGCCATGTTTGCTGATAAATTTGTATTACCCAGTTCCAAAATCTACTTTATTTCCAGACTTGGTATGGGCTCATTTACACAGTGGAAGCAGTGTCCATGGTGCCTCAGAACACATGTTTTTCCTGGCTCTTGTGGTCAGCTTTGAGCCCCTCCATTATAACATGGACATTCCAGGAAGGGAGATGTTCAGGGACTCTTTGAAGTTTCATCTCTACATTCTATTCTTTTTAACTTTTCCTCCCAAACTGTGATGGCCTAAAGTCTTAGGCTGCTTTCCTTTTTTTTTATCTCCCATCTTCCAGGTCAAGATGTTTCATCCACTACTTCTCAGGTAATTTTAAACTTTAATTACATGTTTCTTATAAATGTTAAAATAAAGATGATTTTCTCTGAGTAGGTTTAAGTCATTCTTTACTTGCAGTTCCTGAATGGGGTTATATAAATCTTTCACATTTAAAATAATTTACTTGGCAATTTTTATACAGTAATGGAAGGGGATCCCAACTTAAAAATGCCTTAATTGAATCAGATGCCTACCAGGTTCTCATTGCCATGGTCTCAGTTCTGCTGAAGTCTCTTATTTCAATTTTCTAAATTAATGCAAAAACAAGTGAAATAAAATAAAGTTACACTCACAATCCCATCACCATTAAAATATCAATTCTTTTTAGCTTTTCACATTCCTTTCCAATTCTTGTGTGTAGGAATTAACATTTATATGTAAGAGCATAGAGGAAATCAATAAAATGAAAAAATGTATTCCTATTAGTGTGTACCTTCTTAATGTTTTAATTTTTCTTTCTTTGCCTATGGAGTTGAAAATGTGTTACAACTCTAAGTTTTATTAGTTGTATATTACCTTCTGAAAGTTAATTTTTATATAACAAGTAATTACTTAGGGCCTGACAGTTGCATATATTGTTGATCAACATGTGTGATCCAAAATGTATGACTTATGGGAGCAGGTGTAGCTCAGTGGTTAAGAGTCTGCTTCCCATGTACAAGGTCAGGGTTAGATCCCCAGTACCTCCTAAAATATATATATATATACATACACACACACAGAGTATGTTTTCTTTTCTCCAGAGAGATCAGTGAAATAATAGTGTCTTTCTTTCCTCTTTTCTTTTTTGGAGAGTCCTAAAGTTAGAATATGTAGCAGCATGAAGCATAGAACATGGTGTAAAATGAAGTCACTATGATGACAGGACCTGGAGCAAGAGCTTTTGGATATCTGAGGTGCAAAAGTGACATCTTTTGGGCCAAAGACAGAAGAATGGAGGAACAAGGCACTTCGGTTCCTATCTGTCAGATGATCCTGGATCTTTATTTCTTTTATCCTTCTGCTTGGCAGGAAAACAAGGATGACAATGGTTATGGAGAAGTGTGCTACACATTCATGAATCACAATCATTTTTGGAGATCCTTGCTGAACTCTGATGATGGTGGCTATGAAAATTTTGACTCCACCACAAAAAGAGTTAGGCAATGTAGGGATGAGTCAGAAATGGAATATGCCCTTCTCAGGACCAAGTGTGTTGTGAGGCCTCCATCCAGCACACATGAGCATGATTATGAGCTTGTGTTTCCCTCCTACAAACCCTCATGTAGCCTCCTCATCTGCCATGCAATAAACATGATCCAGAACAGGGGACCCTGGGGGAGTCTACTAGCAGTTCATAAATAGCCTACTTCTGGCGGGACACTAAAAATGATGTCATTTTACTGCACATCCTTGAGCCAATATGAAACATGACTTCATCTCTGTTGTTTCAATTAAACCATGTACATTGATATAATGACATAGATTATTCTAAATCTTTTGTTTGTAAGGATTAGGAACATGGATAAGGTGGAAAACTTTCCTTGGACAATAAAGCATCTACGGATATGTTCTAGACTCTTCTATTCAACCTTGCTATCCAATTAGAGCATATCAATATTTCCATTCCTATTTATTTCATTTTTGAGGTGTAAACCACTCAATGAACTTTTTTTAAAGAAGATCAGAGAAATTTATTTTTTACAATGGTAAAGCTATTTTAGTAATAGTTTAAAATGGCCCTTAAACTTATGATTTTGGATGCCTTACATTACAAACATATAGAACATTAAGCTATTTTTTTTATTTTAAAAAAGAAACACAAGGCGATATTGATATTACAGTTGTTTGTCCTGATTTTCAAGGAGGTTAAACACAACAGATAGTGTTACAAACTTTCTTTTGAGAATAAGTCAAAGTGTACTGTCAATCTGCATGTTTGAAAATAAATCTGCTAATTGATTTTTGAGGGGGGATGGGGGCAGAAAGACTGAAAATGAAACACAATTAAGATCTACTCATATGATAAAAAATCAAATCCTTCTCATGTATTAATTCCTACTTCTCTGAATCTTAAAATTTTGTAGCAGAAATTGTATTGTAGAGTTGTCATAAATTTTAAAATTTAATTCTAAGAGATCTTAGCTTTAGAAGAAAGATGAGTCCTTTTGAAGGAATTTATTAAATTTAGAGTACAACTAACCTGTCTCAATTAACAAAAACTTTCTCTGTTTTTTATATACCAAATATTTTTCTACACTTTAAACTATAGATACTCTAATAAAGTAATATGAAAACCGCAGTTAGAAATACAGTGTAGAAGACTCTGTAAACTGAAGGATCAGAAAAAGGGCCTTAAAAGTTGCAGTGTTGATGGGTGAAACTAGGTGAAAGGGTTGTAGGTGTTCACTCTATTCTTCCATCTTTCCCGCATGTTTCAAATGTTTCAAAATAAAAACATAGAGAAAAAAAGAGCTTCAGCTTTCAGAAGACATGGGAGCAGAACATGTGAAGGATCAACTTAAATTTTCCAACAGAGTCCACCCTGAAAGAACATTATTGCTCATCGTTGACACTACTAGTTCCGTTCAGCTTCTGCAGGTAACTTAGTGGTCACATAGAAGTTCTCATGATGACATCTAAGAGAGCTACTGTTTAGAGTAATCACAACATTTGGAGATTTAAAAAATAAAAAGTAGGGTAAGCACCAATGCTATTAAAGTGTGATTACTCAAAGTTTCACTGGTAACCATATTTAAATGCTTAAGATAATCAATTCCATTTTATATGAGCTGGGAACCTGCATTTAATTCCAATAAGAAATATCTATAAAGATGAATCAATTTTAGTTCTTATGAAGAACACCTTTGATCCAGTTGGGGAAGAAACAATCTCATGAACTATGTACAGATCCTCAGATGATACATATCATGTTGAAGCACAGCAGCTTCCACAGCATCAGGGGAAAGTTTCCAAACACTTCAGGGAGGCAGGCTGTCCTCCTGCTCACAGGAGACGTCCAGAAGCACTTCTTTCTTGTGTAGCTTCCACATGCCCCAGGGTGGGATCTCCAGGAGCTGGGGTCTGTCCTCCCTCTCTTTGGCCAGTGCTGGGGAGCAGGTGGAGGTTCTGGGTTTAAGATGCCTGTGATTGGCTCCCACAGGCCACCTCATCTCCCTCAATGAACTCCTAAAAAATATAAAACTGGTGCGTGGCCAGGCCTTTAACTAACCTGATATTTACTTCAGTTTTGCCTTTTCCACGTGCTGGAGGTTCTTGCTTATAAACATGTACAATAAAGATTTTTGGTATTGGTCTGAGAGAAGTATGTCAGGTCATATAACAAGATGAAACAAATCAGGAGCAGTTGTCCAACTTTGCCTTTCTCAAGCAGTATATGCAACAAATTGGATGATTCTGTTAAAAGATAAGTGTAAAAAGTGGAAAATATGTTTCGGTGTACAGCTTTGTTTACAGCATGCTAGAATTTTTTTTAACCTGTAATTAGTTACTGCTACTAAAAAGAAGATGAATATTGTCTAGACTTAAAATTTGAGCAAGCTGGTGAATAATCCATGTTTTTGCATTTTTATTTCCAATGCCTTTTTAAATGATACACCAAATTCCCAGGGAAGATATAAAGGTCTTAATTAACAAGCTATTTGTGACATATTTTTCTCTATAGTTAACAATATCCTGATATTTTAGTCATTTTTAATTATAAATTAGAAGTTGATCTTTATCTTAACTGTTTGTGTTACACAACTCTTGACTTTCTACCCTGGAGTAATTTTAGTAATCCTTTGTGGTGACTTCAAAGTGCAGAAGAAGAATTTAATAGAAATCTTGTGATTCTAGAAAATCTACCCTGTCAGAAATAAGCCAATCTTGTAAAATCAGCCAATTTTAGGAAATGCTAAAATTATTTACTTTACATATTTTATAGTTATTTTACTATATAATAAATATCATATTTAAAAGAACACTGTGTAATTTTACTTTGCTTAGCAACCTGGAAATATAGCAGAAGGGACAATGGACTAATGAATACTATTGTCTAATAGAAAGAACATTGAAATACAAAGGCCTAATTATTAACCTATTTGTTAACTATAGGCCATGGGCAGGACACTTAATCTTTCTGAGATTCTGTTTCTCAACTAGGAAAAATTAAACATATAACTATCTTATGTGGCTGTGAAGAGCAATAAAAATCACTATTGTAAAAGTGCATTTTAACCAGTAAACTTCTTTTAAAGGCTAATTTATTTTACTTTGCATGTAAATAGTTGCAATTTTTTATATTCATATTTTAATCAACTTTACTAAGTTATAAATACCTACAACAATTACAACCACTTTAAGTGCATACTGAGATAAGTTTTGTCAAATGCATTCACATATGTAATCATCACCTCCATCAGCAAATAGAAATTTTCTGTCATCACAGAGATTTTCATCTTGTTCTTTTCAGTCAATTTCAAAAGTCCTAGCAACCACAGATGTGTTTTGTATAACTATAGGTTAGATCAGTTGTTTATACATTTCTATGGTTGAGTAGTATAATATTCTATGTAAGTACCATAATTTGTCAATGAAATCATGTTTTGATGGGCATATGCACATGGGGTATTTATAACTTTTGGCATTATGAATAAAGCTAGTACGGATATTTTTGAAAATTCTGGGTTATGTGGTAAGTGCATGTGTAACTTTATAAGAAAGAAACAAGCTGTTCTCCAAAGCAGTTGTACCATTTAAATGCGTACGGGCAATTTATGAGTTGCAGTTAATTAAAGCACTTCTAATGGATTTGCAATGGTAAGAAAGCATCACAATTTAATTTGTTGTTCTCCAATGATTTTTCTTTAGTATAAGCCATGCTTCAAGGAGAGTTTGCAAATATTCCCTGAGAACTAATCAATTAATTTAGGAGTCAGTATCTTTATAATACTGAGAGTTCACATTCCAGAATATATTATATAATATCATGCATTTTTAATTACTTCACGGTCTCAATAGTGTAGTACTGGTTCATGTATATTTTTCATGTGTATCATGAATCTCATAAAAATTATGTCTATGCATTTTCATCCTGTTGCATTTATGACTTCTAAATTTAGAATTTCTAATTTTATACTAAGTATTATTTTATTATATTTTATATTTTTATTTTATAATTAATTACATTACTGAATTATTCCAATCTTTCTAATAGATTTTCAATTGATTTGTCTAAGTTGCCGAAATAAAAATTTTACCTACCCATAATGATATTTGCCCAATATTTTTTGACTTTATGCCTATCTTTTTGTTTCACTTTGTTGTTAGAATTCCCCAAAGTAAAATATTAATTTAGCCAGATATGTTTCTCATTTTATTGCAATATTCCTCAGCTTTGTTCTTTGATATTAGTTTTCAATTTGATAAACAAATAACACACACACCCTCAAACTTTGGTGCATGTGTGCACAAATAGAAATGTAGAAGTGTTCGCATTAGGAAAGTTTCATTCTTTTTATATTTTACTTAGAACATTAATCAGGAAGCCATGTTGAAATAGATTAGATTAATTTGTGAATGTTGCTCTAGTAGCAGTAGAGTTGTTAAGTTTGCATTGATATGTAAATTCTTAAAATACAATAGCTTTTCCCTGTACCAAGTATAATTAACATTAAGATAGGATTTAGGGCCTAATACAAATCATGAATGACAATAGCATAAACAAAGTTATTATATTTCTTTAAAAATTAAAAAAAGAAGATATTATGACTTGTAATTAGTGTTTCTTACATAAAATCACAGGAAAGGAATTTGAGGGGCCATGAGCCATATGATGTCTTGCTAGCTATATAGCCTACTCAAGGTGGGAAACTATATCCCATTTTTGGGAGCAGTCACATCTCATCAATCTTGGTTATGAGGAACAAGCCCATAATAATATGTCCAGACTCTCATTTACCTTTGATCCAATATACTACAATAAATTTATTGAATTTATATTACAAGGAGGATTCAAAGCAAGAAATGAAATCCTCAAATGTCTTAAGGAGTAAATACCGCTAAGAGGCTGTTAACTTTCCCTTCAAGGGAATATTCAGGTAATTGCATTTGCTTAATTTATTAATGTAATCAATGCAATTATTAGAATTTCATTACTAGATTTTCTAATATTGAACCTTATTTACTTTACTGGAAATAAAAACAATGGAAATAGATTTATTGTTCTTTTAACATATAACTATGTGGTATTTGCTAATGTTTATTTGGATTATTTACATCAATATCCATAAATGAAATTAATCTGTAACTTTTCCCTAATATTTTATTATGAAAAATTTCTAACACAGCAAACATGAGTTTCATGGTGACATGTTCTACCAATTTTGTTCTTTGTTAATCAGTTATCTATCCATGTATTCACCCATCAATCAACCTAACTTCTTTAAGCATTTCAAATTAAATCAAAGTTATCAGTTCACTCCAACTTCACCAAGTTTATCATTATTAGAATCCAATATAATCTCAGACTTTTTCTTTTGGTGTGAAATTTAAATGCAAAGCAATGAAAAAAAATTTAAAAGCATATCCACTGAGTTTTGATAAGTGTATATAGTGCAACCCCAATTCACCCCAGAATGTTCCATCATGTCACTTCCCAATTGATCCTTATCTTCACTTTTCCTCTGAGAGGCAACCATTCTCCTGATTTTACCAACAAAGGTTAAAACCTTAACAAAGGTTAATTATACTTATTCTAGATAAGTAAATAGAATCAAACTCTTATGTAAGCCTTCTTTCAATCAGCCTAAGGTTTTTGAGGCTAAAGCATTTTGTTGCCTTATGAGACTTCATTCTTTTAAATTACCCAATTAGATAAATAGACAACAGTTTTTTAATCCATTTTCCTATTGATAGACATTTGGGCTATCTTCTAAGGACATTCTTTTGCATGTGTTTTCATTTTCATTCATTTCCAGTAAATTTCTAGAAGTGGGTTGGTTGAGTCAGAGAGTGGTTCTATGTTGAGTTTTATTAAGAAACTGATAGATTTCTTGCCATAGTATTTGTATCATTTTACCTTCCCACCAAAACATGAAAGTTTCTTCCCTCTCTCTCTCTTTCCTCTTGCCCCTTCCTCCGTCTTTCTTTCATTTCCTTCTGATTGTTTTTCTTAATTTAAATTTCCACCTGTTACTTACTGTGTCTTACAGTAAAGATATTTTTCACTTTAGCCTCTTATTACAGTGAAATTTTAGTTGATACGTAAAACTAGAAAGAATGATGAAGATTACATATTTGACCCATCTTCACCAATATTACATTTTTATTCTTTACCTTTCAAGTAGGTGATCATTAAGTTAATATTTTATTAGCAATTTAAAGAGTATAAATATTGCCCATCTTTTCATATTTTAGCCTATTTTTTATATCTTCCTCTGTAATTTTTTTATGCCACAAACACATTCTCCATAGAAACGTTCATTGTTTTCTTCATTATAAGAAATTTAGGAAATTATTATTAAATTATTGAATATTTGCTTTATGTGTCACATGCATTTTCCATGTTTTAAAATTCTTGTTTAAAATTTTTAAAAGTTGTATTTCTTTCTTTTTTTGTAAAACATATTTTAATTTTTGTGTAGTCAGTCTCAACAGATTTTTATTGACATAATTTGATGCTTGCTGGAGACATAAAATTCCAATACCTCTATATATATATTCATTATAGACTTCATATTTGATCAATAAAATTTGCCCTCTTTTACCTGTTTCATAGTTTTTATCATGAGATCAGAATTTTACTGCATTTTTCTGATAATTCCATATTTTCTATTCTTTTATTTCTAGTTTTTATTCACTTTATTTTACATATATTTCATATTCATACATTTTATATAGGTGATATATATTTGAGTATAGGTTTCTTTTTGTCTTTTTCACTCAGATTGGGACTGAGACATGCCTATTTTGATTAATAGGCAAATTCAGCTTGCTCTGTATGTTGCTTTAAGAGACTGATTTACTTATTGAACTCATATTTGTGAGCACCTATTGAATGTCTGTCCTGATATGACTTGTCTTCTCTCATCTTATTTTAATTCCTTATGTAATATGTTATAGTTGTTTCTTCTTTGCCTTTTCCTCCATGAACTTCTTTCTTTCCTTTTTAATTTATCTTGTATTTGAGAAGTAATTTCCTTTGATATTATTATTATTTTTTAATATTTAAGTAAAGTTCTTCTTTCATAAACATATCCTTCAGAAACTGAAATATCTATCTCTTGAGCAGTGAGTCAAATAATACTCTTTAAATTTCTAACCCTACCTTTTACCATATCATAGATTTGGTGATGGACTATAAGACTTCTGGTTATTCTATTGTTAACATTTATTTCCTTACGTTAGCTATTTTTATAGAAAATCCAAACAGAATATCAGGGTACACCAACCACCACATTTGTCCACCTGCCAGCATCAAAACTCATATACTCTGTTTTCCCACCTGTTTTGATGGTTGAACTTTTCAGACCCTTATAAATATCCAGTTCGCTGACTTCTGGCCTTTATCATATCTCCCTTGTCAACTCAACAAGATTGCTCAAGGAACTCATTCACTCTTCTGCATCGTTAATATTATTCTTTATTCAAGATCAATTGATCACTGTAGTGTGTTGTTATAATCTGATTTTTACAAGACCTTGCTCAGAGACTATCACTTCATTTATTTTTGCTATTGCAACACAGACATCTTTACTTGATTACATCAATTCATACATTAGCTACCACTCCAGAAATACTGGTTGTGTCAAATTCACCATTGACATCCTCATAGAAAAATACCATGTCTTGGTGTGTGTCTTACTTGACATGGCAACGATATTTTGTATAGTTAGTCATTCTTTTCACTTTGATATTGTTGCCTTACTTGGCTTTCAGGATATCACATGTGCTTTTGGAGGGGGAGTGAGTAGATGTTTGATTAAGTTTCAATTTCAATTGTTCCACTCAGGCTTTCTATTTCTCAATCAAGTTTAGAAAGTTTAATGTTTCTAGACAATTGTTCATTTCTTTTATTGGTATATAATTGTACATAATAATAATAACATGGGTAATGATATTAAACATTGCCAATTTTAGAAACATGATGAGTGACTCTGTGCCACTGTCTGGTAACAATGCAATAAAATTTAAACATACAGGTAAAATAATTCTAAAAGAAATCTGTATTTAGTGACTAAAGCATACGTGTCCAGTCTCAGCTCTGAATTTTATGATTGTGTAGATGAAATAACCTGTAGTCAAATGAATGCTCTCAGACTTCAGCAGAAAAAGTAATACAAGACTGGAACATACAGAGTGGTATGTTTCTTTATAAGCAGAGACTGTGATTGGGAAACTCAGGAAGCCTGTGCAGGAAAGTGACATGTGAGCTAAGCCTTGTACATTTGTGTATGTGTGCGTGTGTGTGTCTCTGTGTTAAGTCATGGGCATTGCTAGAAATTCCTTTGTTTGCTTCTTCTGAATTTCTATTCCTTTCCCAGAGAGGGGGATCTTGTATGACATGATTCATCATCTTCCAATTTGCATTTTTTTTTCAAAATTATATTCCATTGCCATTTGTGGCTATTTTTATATCTCAGTTTCAATGTCTTGACTCAGATAAATTTGCCCTTTAATTCAATTGAGTATTTACTTCTTTTGGATACTTTTTGGTAAGCATCATTTGCTGAGTTTATAATCAGTCGTATATACCTTCACAAGGTATATCAGTATGTCCTTTTCCACTTCTGGAATCTTTATTTAGAATGATTGGGGTGATTGTAGCAGTTTTGTGAATCTCTAGAGAACAAAAATCCTGAGGCATATTTTGAAGAATTTTGTGATTTCCAAGTTCAGGTGATACCAGGTCCCAACTAATGATCTTAGCTGCATCTAGGAAACTGCAATTAATCTTTTAACAAACAATTAGAATTGAGTGACAAAAATATCTGCCTCATATGCCTCCTTTACCCAAAGTTTTTCCTAGCTAGCAGTGTACTAGTGAATGCAGATATTAATTGCTTCCTTGGGATCCTTTGCCGCAGTTACCTCAGCCAGTAAAAACACCACATATCCCCCATTGTGACTTCCTCACTCACATGATTTTAGAGAAAAAGAAGATTCTACTCCTTTTAGGAGCTTACACATTTCTTCATTCCTGGTGCCTGCTTTTCAACTTCAGGTAGAAGATGGTAGCCTTTCTGAAAACAAAGCCTACATTTTTCTCTCCAACTGCAAGTGTCCATAAAACCTTCAGGCAAAACATTTATGAGGACAATGTCAATTACTTGCCTATGGCTCCTTTATAAGAAATAAATATGTAAGTAAAGCTCTGCTGTTAATCAGATTAAAGAGACGTGAATATTATTTTTTAAGTATTTTACCAGACACATATATGTTTCAGTTATTTGAATTGACTAAGAAATACTATCTGTATACAGAGTCCCATACTATTAATTAGTTACTAAAATTCATGGAGGAAGTGATAATTAGAAAATGTATTCTGAATAGTATGCTAATATCGTAAACAATTGTGCCCTCTTTCAAAATATGAATGTACCTAATTCTGTAGAAGAAAATAATATTATAGATCATTTATACTAGATTAAATTTTTAGGAACTATAAAGCAATTGTTTAAGATATCATTAAGAGAGTAAAAATGAATGGTTCTCATTGTGAATGTATAACCATAAATAAATTTTGGAGTGATCAGTCTACTTTTATTTTCTACCTTATTCTATATTATGGTCTTGTTTAAGAGCTTTCCTTGCCAAGAAGAAACTTGCAAATGAAAGCATCTGAACATAGCTGCAACCATGATGCAACTTCTCTGAGTACCTGAACTTGGTTCAGAAGGAAAATCTCTGAAGGTGAATGTCTTTCATGATATCTAGTTTACTCATGAAGAACTGTGTTAATTTTGAAAGGATATAAAACTGAGTCAGAAGACAGCTACCTTTTTATTTGTCTTTTACTTTTAGAATGAATTAAGTGTAGGGAAAATGTGAGATTGGAGGACAAACAATAAGTGTGTGTGTTTGCATGTATTTGTGAAATGTCTGATTAGAGATGATGGCTAATGCAATTATGTAAATGAGATTGGCAGGAAATAACTTGTAGATAAAGGAAAGCAGAGAGATGGAAAATACATCTTTTCTAAGCAAGTCTTGGCTATATGGCCTTTAAAACATATTTATTGCTCTTTCCCACAAGATTCTTATAACATGCATGGTAAAGCTAACTGTAATATAGGGGGAAAGTAGATATAAAAGTCAGTGTGTCATAAACAAAGAATGACTGCTAAATACTCACAAAAAAACTCAGAAGCTCATAGAGCAGTACATACATTAAAATAGTATTGATTTAAATATTTTATAAACTGAGAAGCTGCTGCATGTATTTATCTTGGAAGAAACATGTTAAGAGTCATGTTTTATTGAATTATTCAAATTTGATTCTGCATGAATGAGATATCATACATGGCAGTAGTAAATTTCCTAAAGTAAAACCTTGTCCTCAAAATACACCAAAATTAAAATTCAAGCTATGACCTCAATTATATTTTCAGATCATATTTGAAACACATAAAACTCATTTGTATGCAGAATACATGTGGATCACACTCAAATCAATAAGGAAATGAAAACAACCAATAGAAATATATGTAATGACATTGGCAATTGACAAAACAGGAAACTGAACTGCTAATAACTATATGCAAAGGTGCTCAACCAAGATCAGGGAAATGCAAATTAAAGCAATAATGAAATACCATTTCACAAATATCTAGTTGGTGAGTGTAGCAGTTTGACATTACTTATAAATTCCAAAAATAGATATTGGATTATGTTTATGAACTGGTCTTTTCCTCTGGACATATTAGACTATATTGGATTCAGAGGTTAACTTGATTAAATAATGATTAAGGTTTTGATTGGGCCACATCAGTAGGGTGTTGAGTCCTTGCCCCTTGGTGGGTGGGGACTCACAGATAAAAGACATGGTAAAGAACAGGGCTGAGTTTTGAGGTTGGACTTTTTGAGCTGGAGCCCTGGGAAGTAAACACACAGAGGAGCTTGGTCATGAGGAAAGAGAAAAGTCCCAGGGAAGAGAAACAAGCCATTTGTCTGATAGCCTACAGCTGGCCTTGTGGATACAGCAGAGGAGATGAGTCCAGAGACAAGCAAGTCCCAGGAAGAGAGGAAACAAGGAAGCCTATACCTTCACAGACATCTGCAGATATCTTGTTCCAACACATGGCAAAAGACTTTGGTGAGGGAAGAAAATCATGCTTTAGGCCTGATAATTGTGGGCTTTTATCCCAAATAAATGCCCTTATAAAAGCCAACATATTTCTGGTATTTTGCATTAGCATACTTTTGGCTGACTAATACAGAATTTGGTACCAGGAGTGGGGTACTGCTTTTGCAATTACCAAAATGCTGGGATGGTTTTTCAAATGGGAAAGGGGTATTTTTTTGAAGGAATTGTGAAACACTTGATGGAAAAGGACTAAATAGATTTGAAGAGACCATTGATATGGATATGGATATGGATATGGATATGGATATGGATATGGATATGGATACAGATACAGATACAGATATGGATGCTAAAGAAACTTCTTATGATGCCTTAGAAGTAAATGATGAAACTATTACTAGAAATTTGAGTAATGGTGATCCACGGTTGAGGTTGCAGAGAACTTAGCAAGATTAACTCCTGATATTTTATGGAAGACAGAATTTGAAAATGGTGAGCCTGGGCATTTACCTGAAGAACTTTCCAAAGTAAACTCAGAGAATGAAGCTTGGCTTCTCCTTGCAGCTTATAACAAGATGCTAGATGAGCAAAATAAGCTGAGAACTGAACTTCAGGGCACAAAGAAAACAGAAAGTGATTCTGGAACTTCCGAGCCTCTGGAAATCAAGCTCTCAGACAACAGTGCCCGATTTGAGGACTTTACTAAACTTGGAACTTGTAAATCAGGATTGAAGATGCAGTTATCTCAGAAAGACTTGTGGAAAGTCTTACTGTCTGATGGCTTGGACCACTGCTTCTTGCATGCTAAACCAAAAGGCTTTTTGAGAGAGCTGTATGAACAAAACCACTGTCAGCTTAGACTAAAAGGGACATGGAAAAGAGACTTTGAAGGAGAATCCACTTTAAAAGGAAAACCATGTAAGCTGAGATATGGAATTAAGACATCACCTTGGTCCAAGAGAGGAACCCCACCCATATGTTGAGAGGGTGACTTTGTCCCAGCAGTTGAAGAGAGTGTATGTTCCTGCTCAGTGTTTGGGGAGAATTTTGCTACTCCAGGGTACACAGAGTGTGAAACACATTCCTCAAAGATTAGGGTGCTTAAGGTCAGTACACCATAGATCTGGAAGTGGTGGGCCTGTCCCCCATGAATTAGGAAAGGCCAGGAGGTCAAATTGTTGCTCTGACAGTGTTGAACCTGTATGCCTATGGTTAGGGAGGATGTTGTCTTCACTTCACTATACTAGGGGTGCTAAGACTCTAACCTAAAGGTTATGTGAAGTGTGGCAATCACCCCAACACTCTTGGAGGGTGGTCTGGAGCTTAGTCACCACCCAGATGCTTGATGAGGCTGGAACCAAGAAAATGACCATTGGACAAGCCTGTGGAAAGAGTGGGTCCTCATGAGGCCCCCAAAGAAACCATCATCTTAAAAATTACTCTCAGACTTTGACATCTAATGAAGTATATACTGCAGGCTTACTGAAATATAGAGGATACATGACTCATGTTTCCCTCCCTGTTTCTCCTTACTGTAATGAAAATGTTTATCCTCTCTCTGTCCTTTTTTGTAATGGAAGCAGATAAACTGTTTGGTAATTCCAGAGGTCTCAGCCGGGCAGGACTTTGCCCCAAGACAAACTGTATTTCTTTAAACTGATTATGATATGATTTTAGTTTTGTTACTGAAATAAGATTTTCTGAATATTGTAATGTCTTTTTGGAATTCAGAGGGTAGAGTCTAGAAGTTTGGCATTATTTATGAATTCCAAATATAGGTTTTGGATTATGTTTGTGAACTGGTCTTTTCCTCTGGACATATTAGATTATATTGAATTCAGAGGTTTACTTGATTAAATAATGATTAAGATTTTGATTGGGCCACATCAGTAGGGTGTTGAGTCCTTGCCCCTTGGTGGGTGGGGACTCACAGATAAAAGACATGGCAAAAGACAGATCTGAGTTTTGAGGTTGGAGTTTTTGAGCTGGAGCCCCAGGAAGTAAGCACACAGAGGAGCTTGGTCATAAAGAAAGAGAAAAGGCCCTGGGTAGAGAAAGAAGCCATTCACCTGATAGTCTACAGCTGTCCTTGTGGAGATAGCAGAGGAGCTGAGCCCAGAGAGAAGCCAGCCCCAGGAAGAGAGGAACGCTGGAAGCCTGAATCATTGCAGATGTTGGCAGCCATCTTGTTCCAACACATGGCAATAGACTTTGGTGAGGGATGTAACTTATCATTTATGGCATGATAACTGTGGGATTCTACCCTAAATAAATACCCTTTATAAAAGCCAACAGATTTCTGATATTTTGCATCAGCACCCCCTTGGCTGACTAATACAGGGATTAATGGGAATTATCTTTCACTGCTGATGGCAGTATACATTGATTTCCTTTGAAAATCATTTGGCAATAGCAAAAAAGTTGAACAAACACATTTTGTACAACCCAGTAATCCCACTCCAAGAATTATACTTTGTTGGAATATGTATAGATATATACAAGGCAACATGAGCATCATTAGTCACTGCAGGATTGTTCAAAATAAGAAAACATTTGAAACCACCTTGTCTTAATTTGCTAACAGCTGCTAGGAGCAAAATACCAGAAAAATGTTGGCTCTTATACTGGGAATTTATTAAGTTAAAGACTTACAGATCTGAGGCTGTGAAAATGTCCCAATCAAGGCCGTGTGTAGGGAAAACCCTACTGAGTCCAAATCTATCACACTAGGGAGCATAAATTCCAAATTAGGGCCAACTGACAGGGTGCCAAACTCCTTAGCAGTCTACCCTGCCTATAGTGTCTGGATATATCCTCAGGAGCCCCACTATTTGAGGTTATATTTACTTTGGCAGTCAAGGAGTTCCTGCTGATATGTGCATAAGCTTGATCTCTGAAATGACCTCCTGGCTAACTTTGAAGTCTCTTAACCACATAACTCATTTGTCTTTACCCTTTCCCCCTTTTGGCCATGGTCTTTTTCCAGCTGCATTGCTAGTTGGTGCTTGGTAGTAATCCCTCAGTGCCAGGGAGGCTCATTCCCCAGAGTCATGTCCCATGCTGGGGGAAAGGTAATGCATTTATGTGCTGAGTTTGGCTTAGAGACTCTAGAGGACATATTTGATCAAAAAGGAGGCTCTCAGGAGGTAATGCTTAGGCACCCTATAATAGTATGCCAAGTTTCAATTTGAAAAGTAAAGGATCATAAGTACAGTCATCAAAATCAAGGGTCTGTCAATGGTCCATACTCCATCACTAGTCAATGCCCCTGTACTCAAGGGATTCTTGCTGTCACATTAGATAATGTGGCAGATATCTCCAGGATGGAAATTTGATATTCCTTTGTTTATTGTGTGAATCTCCACACACTATGACTATGCCACATGAACACTTCAACCCATTCATATGTCTTATAGGTATGCCCCAGGTGAACCTCCTCCCATGCATCCCATATCTATGACAGCCCACACGAATGATCCTTCCCTTCCACACTTATGTTGTATTGCATGAACAGTGATATTTGCTTACATTTATTCATCCAGTGTTTTATTTTTTTCATTTTCTCTTCAAAGTAGCTTTAGGTTACAGAAAACTCATATACAGAATATGGATGTTTCCCATATACCCAACAATCTCTCCCTTTTCCTCCTTCCCATATTAATAACATTTAACATGTGGATGGTACATTTGTTACAATTGATGTATAAATATTGAAACATTGATACTACCCATCATCAATGATTTACATTGTAGTTTACATTTTGGACTATACACTTTTATAGATTTTGATGAAGTTTGACATGGTCTGTATCCACCCTGCAAGATCATGTAGAAAAATTCTATCACCCCAAAAATGTCCCATGTTCCACCTATTCTATTCCTCCCTCCTTCTCCCCTCAGGACCCACCAGGATTAACTCATTAAAGGATAAGTTTTATAGTTACTTTCAACAACATTGAGGGCTTGACATACTGGACGGTTCTCCCCTATTAGGTGCTGCTTATGCTCTCAAGAGACTCCTGCCCATCACAGCAAGACTCCCCAGGATGGCAGTCCAACACTTCCCACTCATTATGTGAGTCTCCACCTCCTGATACAACACACTATGACAAGATGAATGCTATGCACTCCCTATAAGCTTGCCTCCGGTGTGTCCTGTTCCATGTGACCCCACATCCAACACCTTAAACCAGTAGCCCTTCCCTGCCATATTTGCCAAAAGAACATTCCCAACATTGTACTTTCAACTCCATGCCTGCAAATCCCCAGAGTTCACCTACTCCCTCCCACAAGCCTCCCCCCAGTTCCATGGAGTCTAACCCATCCTCCCCACACAATCCCCCTAAAATATTAGCACCACCCAGCCCAAATAGCATGACTGCACAAGTGTTTTTCCCAACCACAGCACAACTACACCCTTCCACCTTATCATAGATTTTGCCCATATGGGCATTGACTCACAATCTTCTGTAATCCTATCCTCCAGACTCTAGCTCTGTAATCCTGCTCAATTTGTTTAATTCCTATCAGTGAGGTCACGTAGTATTTGTCCTTCAGTGCCCGGCTTGCTTCACTTAACATAAGGTCTTCAAGTTTCATCCATGTTATCCCATGTGTTAATAATGCATTCCTTCTTACAGCTGACTAATACTCCATTGTATGTATATACCACAATTTGTTTATCCATTCATCTGTTGAAGGACATTTTGGTTGTCCTTCACCATTGCCAAAGGTGAAACATGCCGCCATGAACATTGGGGTGCATATATCTGTTCACGTCCCTGCTTTCAGTTCCTCTGGTTATATACCCAGCAGCAGGATTGATGAATCATATGGCAGTTTTACAGTTAGCTTCCTGAGGAACTGCCAAAGTGTCCTCTACCATGGCTGTACCATTTTACATTCTCAACAGCAGTGGATAAGTGTTCCCATTCCTCCACATCCTCTCCCACACTTGTAGTCCTCTGTTTTTAATAGCCACCAGGCTAATGGTTTTAAGATGATATCTCACTGTAGTTTTGATTTCCATTTCCCTAACAGCCAGTGATGTTGAGCATCTGTTCATGTGCTTTTTAGTCATTTGTATTTCTCTTTCGAGAAGTGTCTGTTCAAATCATTTGTGCATTTTTTAAATTGGTTGCCTTTATATTTTTGAGGGGTATGAATTATTTATATATCCTGAGTATTAGGCCCCTATCAAAGAGATGGTAACCAAATATTTTCTTGCATTGGGTAGGCTACGTTTCACTTTCTTGACAAACTCCTTTGAGTGCACAAGTTTTTAATTTTGAGGAGTTCCCATTTATCTATATTTTCTATCATTGCCTGTGCTTTGGGTGTAAAGTTCATGAAACCATTTCCTAATACAAGATCCTGTAGATTCTTCCCTACATTATCTTCTAGGAGCTTTATGGCCTTGGGTCTTATATATACATATTTGATCCATCTAGAATTAATTTTTGTGTAAGGTGAAATGTAGTATTACTTTTTCATTCTTTTGGATATAGATACAGTTCTCCAAGCACCACTTGTAGAAGAGGCCATTCTCTCCCAGATTAGTTGGCTTGGTGGCCTTGTCAAATATCAGGCAACTGTATATGTGGAGATCTATATCAGAACTCTCAATTCTGTTCCATTGGTCTGTATGTCTATCATTCTGCCATTAACATGCAGCGTTGGCCAGTGTAGATGTGTAGTATGTTTTAAAGTCAAGTAGTGTGATTCCTCCAATTTCATTTTGCTTTTTCATTATATCTTTGGCTATTCAGGGCCTCTTGCACTTTCAAATAAATTTCATAGTGAGCTTTTCCAATTCAGTAAAAAAATACTGTGATAAATTTTACTGTGATGGTGTTAAAACTGTAAATCAGTTTGGGTAGGCTAGACAGCTTAATGATGTTTCTTCTTCCTATACTTGAACAGGGACTATTCTTCCATTAAAGAAATGGAACCTAAATAAGGTCTTCTTTGATTTCCTTTAACATTGTTATGTAATATTCTGCACATAAGTCATTTACATCTTTAAATTTATTTTTAGATATTTATTTCTTTTAGTTGATATTGCAAATTGGATTTTTTTCTTGATTTCCTCAGATAGCTCATTATTGTTATACAGAAATGCTACTGATTTTTGCACATTGATCTTATAACCTGCCACCCTATTAACCCTATTTATAATCTCTAGAAGCTTTGTTGTAGATTTTTCAGGGCTTTCTATGTATAGCATCATGTCATTTGCAAATAGTGAAATTTTTACTTCTTCCTTTCTTATTTGGAAGCCTTTTATATATTTTTCTTGCCTCAGTGCTAGAGCAAGTACGTCTCACACAATGTTAAATAGTAGCAGTGAAAGCTGACATCCTTGTCTTGTTCCCGATCTTAGAGGGAAAGCTTTTAGGATTTCACCATTGAATATGATGCTAGTGGTGGGTTTTTCATATATACTCTTATCGTGTTGAGGAAGTTTCATTCTATTCCTATCTTTTGCAGTGTTTTTATCAGGAAAGGGTGCTATATTTTGTCAAATGCTTTTTTTTCCATCTATAGAGATGATGGTGTGATTGTTTTTCTTTTGATCTGGTCATGTAGTGTTTTACATTAATCAATTTTCCTATGTTGAAACATCCTTGCATACCAAGGTTGAAACCCACTTAGTCATGGTGTATAATTCATTTAATATGTTGTTGAATATGATTAGCAAGCATTTTGTTAAGGGTTTTAGCATCTAGGTTCATTAGAGAGATTTGTCTTTAGTTTTCATTTCTTCTGGCATCTTTGTTTTGCTTTGGTATTAGGGTGATGTTGGCATCATACAATGAGTTAGGCAATGTTCCCTCCACTTCTATTTTTTGGAATAGTTTAAACGGGATTGCTGTTAGTTCTTCTAGAATGTTTGGTAGAATTCACCTGTGATGCTCTCGAATTCTGGGCTCTTCTTGGGAGGTTTTTGATGACTAATTTTATCTCATTACTTGTGATTGGTCTGTTAAGTTGAAAAAAAAAATTATACTTTCATGAATGTAGGTTGCCTGTGCATTTCTAGGAATTTGTCCATTTCCTCTAAATTATCTATCTTTTTGGCATATAATTTTTCAAAAGTATCTTCTTATGATACTCTTTATTTCTGTGGGGTCAGTGATGATATCCCCTTCCTCATTTCTTATTTTATGTGTTTACATCTTCTTTCTTTCTCTGTCAGTCTAGCTAAGGGTTTTCCAACTTTATTAATCTTCCTGTTTCTTAGTATGGCTTATAATTTTTTGTTGGTGTCTAGGCATCTGTTTATCTTGATGGGTTTATTCAGTTGATTAGCTTCTCTCTCTACTCTAGCATTTTATTTTGTTATTGTTTTTGTTTGTGTGGTAAGATTTCACTTTGACACTCCATTCCTCTTATTCTATTTCCTTGCTGTTGTCTAAGTTCCCTTGAAAAAAAAATTAGATGAGAGAAAAGGAAAGACATGAGAAGGGAAAAAAAATAGTAAAAGGTAGAAATGGAACCATATAAGACCTAGGAAAATAAATAATTAACACAAGCAAGAAGTACAGAAGGATAAAAATAAAAAAGTGGAGTAGGAACAATGAAATGGGAGACAGAATAGAGAGAAATATATACAATGGATTAGGAGGCCAGAATTTTGAGAAAAGAGGAAAAGAAAAAAGAAAAGACAAAAAGAATAAAAAT
>JAQZBX010025981.1:0-29215 GCA_029593785.1 Cabassous unicinctus | reverse complement strand
CTGTTGCTAGGTAACAAACTACAGCCTGGTCAGCAGATTTACAAGAAAAGATGTAGCGAGTACGGGGAGATAGAAACTTAGTGCGGGACATGCGCAATGACATTTGGCCAAATGCCCAAAGTGGGAGTGCCCAAATAAGATAAAAGAGGAGATGGTGTTAGTTCTAAGAATGGCCATGATAAAGCAGATGCCGAGGGCAACTTCCCACATGGTTCTAGGACTGAGAGCCCCATTTTCTTGCTTCCTTTGGCCAGAATTCTCTCTCAGCTGTTAAGAGGTTGTACTTATATTCCAGCCATTAAGCCCTATGCCAGCCTGTAGCTGAGAGAGAGAAAGCCCAGAAGGGAAAACTGAATCCTCGCAGAGATCAGTGACCATCTTGCTTCAGCAAGTGACAACTGACTTTGGTTATAAAGCAACCATGATTTGGAATCTTCAGAACCTTGTAAATGTACGCTTTTACCCCAAATAAATATCCTTTATAAAAACCAAAGATTTCTGGTACTTTGCATCAGCACCCCTTTGGCAGCCTAATACACCTTCCACCACAGATTGGATAATCCATCCTTTCCCAATTCATCTGTAATTTTAACTTTTTATGTACCAAGAGCTTGCTTTATGACCTCTTAATTCTGTTCCATCTATCTGTCACCTCTTTACCCATAACATATGCCCTTTTTGTTATAGCTGTACAATAATACAAGTTTTGATATTTTATAGTCTTATCTACCACCATACTTTTTTCTTCAAGGTGTTTTAGAAACCCTTGGTCCTTTTCTCATCCAAATATATTTTAGAAATAAATTTTCATATTCTACCAAAATGATGCTGTGATTTTGGTTAGAGTCACATTGAATTTATAGTTTGATTACAACACAGCTATCACCATGCCATTGTTTCCTCATCTATATCATCATTTTTTCTTCATTTCTTAAGTCTCCTTTTAGGTAACTTAATAATATATTTCTAATTTTCTTTGTAAATAATTTTAAATATTTTATGAATTTTTGCTAGATTTGCTTTTTACAATATGTTCCTGAGAATAGTATGGAGGATAGGCTAAAGTATTCTTCAATGGAAGCAAGAAAATCAGTTAATCAAAAGGCTATTGTAATAGTTCTTTTTAGAAATGGTGATGAACTTAATTATTACCGGTAAAGAATTTAAAAAGAATACTTTCAAAAATACAGAAATAAAAAATAATTCCTCTTGGCAAATGATTTAATGTTAAGAGAGGGGAAATCATGAGTACCAGGATATAATTAAAATGTCTCCCCAAATGCACCATTTTCTAAAATAGAGTAGTGTTTCAAATCAAGACAATGTTTGAAGGAAGATAAGGGCTATGATATTACCTATTCCTGATAACCCTTTGTCTAGTCCATTAACTATACATTCTATTTGCTATTTTATTTTTTCTACTGACTCAAGAATATGTTTGTAATGCCTTTTTCTAAATATCAACTATTTATACTACTTTAATTATATTCTATTCTTCAAAGTTCCCTCCTAAAGGGAAGATGCCACATTTAACAGTTTCCCCCTTTTCTCCTAGAAGTTGAAATTGCTCCATCCTATCACTTATATCCAGTACATTTGAGGGAATGAGGCAAGGAAAGGGGAGGCATCTTTCAATTCCAGTTCACAGACATCTATATACTGTACTAGCTAAAGCATTGCCATGAGGCATTTTCTTTTCCTTAATTTCTGATATTATCACCTTTGGACAGTCCCATCTTCCCATAACTAAGGGTGTGTATACATGTGTGCATATATGTATATATATTGAATTGGTCTTTGAACTTCTACTTACTAGGTTACTACCCACAAAATATTTCACATACATATTAAATACTCTCTCTCAACATTTATTCCACATTCCAATATTATTAATCCCAGATTCCTCTTAATGCACCTTGACAACTCAAAATTGGAAGCAAATTGGATAAAAATAGAGCCTTTAATACGAGGCATTTTTCATCCACATTAACAATGTATCAGAAGGTGACATATGAAAATTTCAGTATACCTGTGTGTATACATTTAGCTATAATACAATGAAAATTTATGTTAGACATTAAATTTTTAATTAAATTATCTTAAGAAGCCAATAATACAAGTAATTAAAGAACATTACACATAACATAGGACCTTTTACTGTAGGAAAAAAACTAGTAGAGAAAAAATTATAATTTTCTTAAAGACATTAGATTTTAGAATGATAAACTTCATTATATCTTTTAGTTGGCTAAGTCCCCAAGGGAACACCATAGTAATTTGCATTTTTCTTGTGCTAGACTACAATAAGATAACTTGGGCAGACCTATAGGAAGCTTCAGAGTGATCCACGGACATTTACTCAAATCTCTTAACTCCTAAAGATTTGTGACCATGATAGTTTAAAACTATTAAAAGTAGTTTTTGTTACATTCAACATATTACATGGCTAAACAAAATATAATTTTATGCATTTTTAAAAACAATAGTACATTAGACTAGGAATAGGACCAGAACCAGAAAATGAGCACAGTTAACCACTATAATAATGATGGCAATTGTAATCAGTCTACTGAATGCTTAATACATGTTAGATGCTATTCAAAGTGCTTCATGTGATTGATAACTGCCTACAAAATGAAAAGGACTTAAAATAATAACTTATTATTTCCTCAAAATAATATGCAAGGTTTTACTCAAACCCTTTTTGTAAAGAGAGTCAAGGATCAGGGATGCAGAGTAATTTGGTTCAGACTCTCACTGTAAGGTAATTGCTTAGATTATGATCTCTCTGGCCATAATATTTTTTGTTTTTGCTTCCAATATCTTCAAATATAAAATGGAAATAATATAATCCACACATCATTGAGTTGCTGAGAATTTTAAAATTATTAATGCAGGTAAAATTCTTAATGTCAAAATGTAAGAAGCAACAAATATTATTTATTTCACAATATACTACCTAACATATAATAAAATAATGCATCATTTATATACTACTTAATTTTATATAGGTGAAATAGTATAAAATAAACATGTAAATATATTTATATATCATAAACATAGTTATAATCTATGATATACAAAATATAAAATAGGAATGTGATGGTTTGAATCTTTTGTGGACCCTAGAAAATTGTGTTCTTAATCTAACCCTGTAAGCGCATTATAGATGGGAACTTTTGATTAGATAGCAGGACTTATGGTGAGTCTTAATCCTTTTACGGGAGTCCTATTTAAACAGAGGAGAAGGGAGAGAAAGGGAGCTGCCATTTTACCCTGCCATGTGATAGAGGACTCCAGGATCAACTTTACATGGAAAGAGGGAAACCTCCAGAGAGGCTGGAGGATGGAATCAGCAGAGCAGCCCAAAGCTGAAGCAATGAGGTATGAAGGAGAGGGAAGAGACAAGCAGACCCTGCCATGTGCTTGATCGCCTTCTGCTGAGCTCAAGGAGAAAGTGCGCCTAGAGGAGAAGGCAGAGACCAGCCGTCATTTTGCCTTGTCACATTGCAAGAGTCCAGGGTTGCCAGCAGCTGACCTTTGGTGAGGCAGTATCTCTGACAATGCCTTGATTTGGACATTTTCACAATGTCAGACCTGTAAACTTTTAATGTCATAAATTCCTATTATAAAAGCCAACTCATTTTTGGTGTTTTGCAATTGCAACCTTTAGCAAACTAAAACAAGGAATATATAATACATGTCATTTATTTGATATTATCCAATACTACCTACTAATTACTGTTGATATTATTAATCAGAGTTGATATATAATCTTTGTAACTTCAATAGTACTTAACTATTTTCGTAATGTCAGTATAACTGTCAAGAATTTTAGCACATATTATATACTTTGCTATCTATTTTTTTATCCATAAACTGAGAGAGAAGCATTAAATCACTTCTATAACTTGAATTTTAATATTAAATTTGATTTGATGTTTATATTTTTCAATGCAGGATATATATCACATGCTTGGTTTGTCTTTATAGCCAGGATCTTTAAAGTTTTCCATTTACCCTCATTTGAATTTTGAAATATAAATTGCTATTTAAAGCAGTTTTTAAAAAGAACATTCATTTTAATTTTATGTAAAATGTGCTTGGTACATTTCACATCTATTATTTTTGGTAATAAATACATTTGACAATTGGTTTGGCTATTTGTAAACCAGTTTATTTCCAGTATTTCTACTTTATTTTCTATTTAACTTGAAGTAATGTATTATAGAACATATATCCTATTTTGAGAATTTTGGTTCTACTGTATAATTTTTAGTCAATGAAAATATGAATTTCCAATTAACTTGCTCAATATTAAATCTAAATTTTTAAACTCTATAATGTTCATAATGAGAAATATATTTTATGTTTCACAGATTTAATCCCTTATCCTGAACTTATTTTTATTCAAAGCAACTAGGCAAAGTCTAAATATTCTTTTCATGAATTGGACATTTGCATTACATGAATATATAAATATAAATCTGGAATTATGTACAAGATCAATTAAACAAATAAATCATGTGAAGAACTCAAAAGATGTAAATTCTAATGTTGAAGATGCATTCAAGCAAAAATTCTAGAAGTTTGATAACATAATTATTTTTAATGTGATCTAATTATATTTTATTATGATTTTTGAACTGAAAAGTTATTTTGAGTCTCAAAAGATGTAAATATTTTTAAAGTTAAAAGCATGACTTTTTTTATATCAGTGTTTATATTAATACATAACTCTAACTTCTCAAATATAAGGAAAATCATCATTCTAAAATGAGTAAAATATAAATTGAATATTGAATCTTTATAATTCTCAGGTATAAGGATTTAAACAAGCAATCAAATATCTATAAATTTCAAGTAATTTAATACAAATACACACTTATCTGGCAGTGGAGATAGGATGATCATTAAGGTGGTTTTCCCAGGGCAAGGCTTATCCATTGAACTCTGAATGTGCTGACCCCTGCGATTTTCCCAAAGGTGGGAAACTCGACTGCATAATTTGTAGTAGTGAGGGACTGTATTCACGCTGTTCCCTGATTAAAAGAAAAAAAAAATAGAATGGTTATCAACATAAACATAGAGTTTGGGCTATTAGAAATTTCATTAATAAAATGAACTGTTTACCATGATTCTCTGCACAGCATGACAATATTAAAGCTAAAAATTTTGAATTGCTCTCGAATTTAGTATCAGTAAATTTGTTTATAATAAATTATGTCTTTGGCTTAGTATTATTATTGCCACATTGTCTCAAGCTTGCAGTTGATGATATTTATGAATGACTAAATTGAGGAAAATTGTATGTCAATTCTGACCTCCAAATATTAGCTGTTTTTCCATTTAACCTATAACTATAGCTCAATCTGTAAAGGAGGCAACTTGAATATTTAAAACTTTCTTGACGAGTTCCAGCAAAATGGCATTGGCTTAGGTGGGCACTCACTACCTCTCTCACAAAAAACAGCAGAGAAGGTATAAAATCCTACCTGAGTGAGCTGTTTTGGGAACCCACAGAACAGGAAACTTCAGGGCATTGATTTGTAGGGAACTGGACAAAAAGATAAAGAGCCCAAGGGAAAACCATTAGTTTCTCATCCCTGTGGCTGGAAACGGTGGGTGGCTAAGCTCCACCTTCAAGGAAAAAGCCTCCATGAACTCTCTGATTCCCATCAGCCACTGATTGGGGGCCGGGGAGCATTCTCTGGTAGGAAGAGGGTTCTGCTGAAGGGCAGAGAGGGGTTTTCTATCTGTGGGTTTGGTTACCTGGGCCCCCTTTGAACTTTGGGGATAATACCAGCCAGCACCGAGGAGGCCCCAGGAAGAGGGGAAAGGGGAATCTACTCAGGCAGCCCAATGCACCCAGCTGCCCAGGGGAGAGGGGAACTTGGGTGGGGAGAGTGTGGAGACAGGCAATTGACTAGTCCCAGAGCTGAAAACTATCAAAATTCCAACTCCCCTAAGGGAGGCAGGTGGTAGAAAGCCTCAATAAGCTTTCAAGAGCCTATTTAGTGTCCCCTGGGAGGAGGAGGGGTCTGGAAGAGGGTTGTGAGTGTTTCTTTGTGGTGATTTCAGTCACCATCATCCCCTTTGAATCTCTGAAGGTACCTCGACCTAACCAGGAGAGGGGAGGGAGAATCTGCTCACACAGTCCATCATGCCCAGCTGCCCTAGAAGAGGAAGCAATAAAAATAGAAAGCGGGTAGAGACAGACAGGCGCCTGATCAGTAGGACTCTGACCAACTGCCTGAGGATTCTAACCCGCCTGAGGGAAAGTGGATGGATAGCTTTCTGAAATGCTAACTGTCCCAAGAAGAAAGTTTAGCTCAGTGGAGGAGTTCCCACCTTGAATACATGTGGTCCCCTCTTCTTAGAGAAGTGATCCACAGGGTTATCAGACATCCAGCTGACATTTAAGACAAGGAACACAAAGACATAGCTTTTCTTGGATCTCTTATTTTTCTTAAAGAAGGTTCCTTTTTAAAATTTAACTTAGCTTACTTGCTAAAACCCAGTTCAAAACCTGCAGAGGACAGGCTGCAGGGTAATTGATGAAAACTGGCAGCCTGAAAAGCTCCTTAGGGCCCTAAGAAGGAAGACATTTTTTCCATGGTGTTTGTTTGTTTGGTTGTTTGTTTGTTTCTTCTTCTTTTTCTTTTCTTATCCTCCCCCCACACACACACCCGCACACACACCTGTTTGTTTAAATCAGGTACTGCTGTCTTGTTTTTCATTATTGTGTTTCCCCTTCCTTTGTTTCCCCTTTTTTTTGGTTACCAATTTTGTCTACCTATGCTATTTCTTTTCCTTCATCTTTCTATCTTCTACTTTCTGTTGTTCTTACTTTCCACCTCTTTTTGTTTGGTCTTCAGTTTTCCTTGTCTTTATTTTTCTCTCTATTTTTCTATGTTTTCTTTCTTTTTTTACTTCTTTTTGTCAATTTGTCTTTTCTTTTCTCTTTCCCTCTCTTCTCATCATTCTTGCCTTTTAATTCATCCTATTTTTCTCTATTCAGTTTCTCATCTCATTGTATTTGACTTTTTATTTTATTTTATTTATTTATTGCAGTTGACCATGGTTGGTAGATATTTTTCAATATTTGTACATCAGTTTTAACAAATGTACCACCCATATATAAAATATTATAAATAGGGAAAGGGGGAAAAACGGGAGGATGTTGGATATATGAGAGTCCCCTATATTCTGTACGTGACTTTGCTGTGACCTAAAACTTCTTTGAAGGCAAAATGAAAAAAGTAAGATATTGGGGGAATAAATGGAAGAAAATGTCACTGTAAATATAGGACAACAGATCTTACTGTGATGAAAGGCAAATTTTCAAAAAAAAAAATTTATGTTTTTTCATTACTTTTTTACTATCCCAAATTTTTTTATTTTTAAAATTGTTTGTATTTTATTTCCCACTTTTAAAACTATCATTATTATTTCATTTATTATTAATTGTATTTGGCTACTTTATTGGCTTCATTTGTGAGGAAGTTTTGGATCACTAACGTGTTACAACTGTGGCAGGGGAGGATTATTTGTGTGGGGTGTCAATGAAGGGGGATACGTGGGAGGAGGTTCACCTGGACATACATATAGGGAATATAAATGTGTTCAAATATTTGTGGGGCATTGTCACAGAGGGTGGAGATTCATACACTAACCTACAGAATATTGAATTCCCATCGTGAGGAGCTCTGCCACATTCTCTGATGGAACAGCAAGAATTCCCCAAGTACATAGGCAATGGCTAGTGAAGGAGGATGGTCCAACGATGGGCCTTTGAAACTGATGACTGTGTTTATGAACCTTTACTCTTGAAATTGAAACTTAGCATAGTATTATAGGGTGCCTAAGCATTACCTCCTGAAAGCCTCTGTATTAGTCAGCCAAAGGGGTGCTGATGCAAAATACCAGAAATCAGTTGGCTTTTATAAAGGGTATTTATTTTGGTGTAGAAGCTTACAGTTACCAGGCCATAAAGCATAATTTACTTCCCTCACCAAAGTCTACTGCCACGTGTTGGAGCAAAATGTTTGCTGAAGTCTGTGAGGGTTCAGGCTTCCTGGGTTCCTCTCTTCCTGGGCTTGCTTCTCTTTCCTCATCACCAAACTCCTCTGTATGCTTACTTCCTGGGGCTCCAGGCAAAAACTCCAAATTTCCTTCTCTACAGTGCAGTTTCTTTATGAGTCCCCACCCACCAAGGGGGCAGGGACTCAATGCCCTACTGACGTTGCCCAATCAAAGCCTTAATCATTATTTAATCAAGTAAAAGCAAAACTTCTGAATCCAATACACCCAGAGGAAAAGACCAATTTACAAACATAAGCCAATGTTTTTTTTTGAAATTCATCAATAATATCAAACTGCTATAGTCTCCTTGTTGTTCAAATGTGGCCTCTCTCTAAGCCAAACTCAGCATATAAGTGCAATAACTTCTCCCCAGAATAGAACATGATCTTCCCTGGCACTGAGCGATTACTCCCAAGCACCAACTAGTAATGTAACTGGAAAAAGACCTTGAGCAAAAGGGGGAAAAGACAAAGACAAATGAGTTTTTATGGCTAAGATATTTCAAAGTGAGTTGGGAGGTCATTCCTGAGGTTTCGCTTATGCACGTCTCAGCAGAATCTCATTGATTGCCAGATTAGACATTACCCCAAATAGCTCCTGAGAGCTCTGGGTACACTCAGGCACTATGGTCAGGGTAGATAACTCATGAGTTTGGTGCCTTCCCAGTGGGCCCTACTTTGGGGTTTGTGCTCCCCAGTGTGACAGAATTGGACTCATTTGTGGTTTCCCTACACATGGCTCTTCAGTCTTGTCTGTTTGAATCTATAGTTGGTGCTGGATCTGGTAGACATACGTCCAAGAGACTTAAATCTTTGGACTGTCCATATGCCAGCTGGGCCCTAAGTCTCAATAGAGTTGCAAAACCTACTCTCCAGTTCGCTGGACTCACCCAGGGCAACTAACAAGGAGGTGATGATGGACAATCACCATACCAAGGAACCAAGAGAGCCTACAACTGCAAGCAAAAGAGTCCCATACATCAGCTATAAGGGACTGAAGCCCCCTCTAAATTAGAGGTGGAGTAGGCATCATCATCCCAGAATCCTCAGAATTGGGGAATGAACTATGGACTAGAGTAGACTTACTGGTTTCTACTATAGACTTATTGTGATTCTAGCAATGGAAGAAATCATCTCATTGATGTGAAGGCAGTGGCCACTGGAGGTTCTGAAGTCAGGGAGAAGGAATAGGGGTGTAACATGGGGGCATTTTTGGAACTTGGGAATTGTCCTGAGTGACATTGCAATGACAGATGCAGGCCATTATATATCTTGCCTTAACTTACAGAACTGGGTGGGAGAGAGTGTAAACTACAATGTAAACTGTAATCCATGCTTAATGGCAATGCTTCAAAATGTGTTCATCAATTTCAATGAATGTATCACACTAATGAAGGATGTTGTTTATGGAGGCAAATGTGGGCAGTGTCGGGAGCAGGGCTATAGGAATCCCTTACATTTTTTATTAACATTCTTGTAATCAAAATATCTTTTTTAAAAATTAAAAAAGAAAGACTTTCTTGAGCCTTCAGATCAGTACTATCTTGGCCTGATTATCCTCACCATGCCTGTGAATGCACTGTCATATGTATTGGACCCTTGAATAAATTTTCTTTTTAAATCTCCTCCAAAGTACTTGTTAAGCAATTTGTAAGTGGCCTCTGCCTTCAGCTGACTTATAAAGGTTGTTAAGTACTCATGAATCTACCAAGCTGCCAAGAAAAAAACAATGTGCTCCTGAGAATTTGCTCTTCCACTGAATTGGAGTTTGAGCTCCAGAATAAAACAGTAAGCACTCAGTTATTTCAATAACATTGTAACAATAATGATGTTGTATATTTGAGACTTCTTTTAGCCAACAAAGAAATAATAAAGCCCAATTTTTGTTTTGTTATAAAACAAAACATTCCTTTTTTATAAAAGGAAGTTTCCAAAGGCATGCCTTACGTATTATTTCATTTGACATTTACAACATTTTGAAGAAGGCTGGGTAAGAATGACTGTTTATCTTTTATTTTCCCTTAAAATAAATTTTAATCATATCAATTTCAATGGCTGAAACTGTTTTTTTCATATTATCTCTCTATCTCTTTCTTTATCATTTTCTTGGGGTTAACAGGTTTTACTTCCACCACTCAATATTATTCATGTTTTTCTGTCCTCTCTTGTGTTCAGGATCTACTGTTGGCAATCTCTGAACTGAGTTTTTGGATAGAGGTAAACCCTCAAGAGGCAAGAAATAAAAATGGGTTTCTGAATCCATGATTCATTTACTTTAATATAATCAATTTTGTTGTTGGTATGATATGACATTATTTCATATAGATTTGTAAGCAGTAGTGCATATTTGCTTGGTTTCTGTGATCAAAATCCTGAGGTATATCCTTGTTTTCTTTTTTTTTACTGGTTTTATTTATTTATTTATTTATATTTTAAAAGGTGCTTAGATTACCTAAATATTACACAGAAATTACAGAGATTCCCATGTTCCACACCTCCCACACCTCCCACAACATCCCACACCAACATCCTTCATCAGTGTGGCACATCACTCGCAATGGATATACACATCCTGGGGCCTTGCCACCAAGTATAGACCACTGTTCACATCGTAGACCATACTCTCTCCCACACAGTTCTGCGTGGTATATGCTGATGTAAAATGGCTTATATCCGTCACTGCAACGCCACTCAGGACAACCCCCATGTCCTGAAAAAGCCCCTGTATTTCAACTGCCCTTCCCCTCCCTGCCCCGAAAGCATCCAGTAGCCACCGGCTCCACCTCACTGTTTTAATTTCTTCCATTGCTTGAATCACAATATGTCTACAACAGAATACCATTAAGTCCACTCTAGTCCATAGCTCTTCCCCCAACCCTGAGGGGACTGGGATGGTGATGTCCACTCCACCTCCAAGTGAGAGAGGGCTTATATCCCATGGATACGGTGGATGGGATTATCCTGCCTGCAGCTGCAGGCCCTCTCCATTCCCTGGGATGGCCGTTGCCCATCATCGTCTCCTCGCCAGGTGACTTGGATGAGTCCATTGAGCTGTAGGGTAGGCGTTGCAGCTCCAAGATTCCAGGCACAGCTGGCACATAAGTAGGCCTGAGGCTCTCCTTATTTTCTTAAAACATTGTGTTGAGACATTGTTGCTCAGTGGTTTGAGTGCCAGCTTCCCATATAAGAGGTCCCAGGTTGATTCTCTGGTACCTTCTAAAAACAAACAAACAAAAAACAAAAACAAAAAGCCCAAAACACATTGTGTTTTATCTACTCATACTTCAGCCTTGACATTATGCTTAGTTTCTCTGGTTGCCCATCTCATGTCCATTTGTATATGTCTTTATTTGATAGTAATTTAACATCTTCATGCCATTCTTTAACCTGTCTATTGACAGACCATGTGATTTCAGATATATTTGATACCATATTTGACCAATATAATATGAGAGCTGATTATTGCAAATTACCAGGATTAATGGGTGGCTCAAAACTTAGTCCACTGCCAGATACCAAGTAACTATCCCATTCATTCTTACATACATCTTGCTATGCCCCTCTTGTCCAGATTTTTTTTTTTGAGGTACCGGAAGCCAGGAATTGAACCCCAGGACCTCAGATGTGGGAAGCCAGTGCTCAACCACTGAGCCACATCGGCTTCCCTGAGTTGGGTTTTTTTTAATTTTTATTTTCATTTGTTTTGCTTGTTGTTTGGAGTGTGTGTGTGTGTGTGTGTGTGTGTTTTAGGAAGCACCAGTAACCAAACTTGGGACCTCCCATGTGGAAAGCAGATGCTCAACCTCTTGAGCCACATCCAATCCCCTGTCTGGATTTTTCATGTTCTCTCTGGATGAGTGAATATATTATTATATTTTATTAAATTATATTTTGGTACATATTATTTTAAATGTACAAAAATAAAAATTTAATATTTATATACTCTGTCAGACAGTTGGACCTGCTATCATACATACAACAAACTGGTGTTGGCTTAAACAATGAGAATTTATTTGTTCATGGCTTTGAGCCTAGGAGAAGTCCAAAATCTAGATATTGGCAAGGCTTACTTTCTTCCCCCAAAATGCAATGTTCTGGTGCTGGCAGCAGGGCAATCTTGAGTGGTCCTTGGTTTTGCAGTCACATGGCCATGTTTTTGTCTTTCTCTTTTGGGTTCCTGCTGACTTCATGGTTCTCCCTGTGCCCTCCCCCTTAAAGGAAGTAATCTGGACTAAGAAGAATGCTGGTTCTGTTTGCTATTCTTACCTAAAAATAGCACACTCAAAAGGTCCTATTTACAATGTGTTCACTCCCACAGGGATGTGAATTAAGGTGAACATGTCAAAATCGGGGTACAAAATTCATCCTACCACATACTCATAATTAAGCATAGAGGGAATTAAGTTCCATATCCTCAAGGGAACATTATCAAATAATCTCTGGGCATATGACCATCATAGTAGTTAATATATTTTGGAAGAAGATACTTTGAGGCTTTGCAAATACCTACATTTCCTTAAATTTTTGTCCACAAATTTTAGCATTAATCAGTGGAACATGCTTACAGTAATTATTATTGTAGTGTTGCAACAGTGATTTTATATTTCTGACATCCAAATAGCAAATACTATTTGTGAGTTGGAATTGTTCTATAAGGACAATTTGTCCATTATTCATTAATTTATGTAGTCAATCATTTATTTATACCACAATGGACTCACAATTATTTTATCCATTTTCTATTGATGTCCTAAAAGATTACCACAAAATTAGCAGATTATAACAGCATCCATTCTGTTTCCATGGAATAGAATTCTAAATATAGCTGGCTTTGCTGCTCCAAGTCTCCAAAGACAGAAAGTAAGTTGTAGTCAGGGCTGCATTCCTTCATGGAGTCTCTGAGTGTGATTCTCCTTCCAGGTTTATTAGCATATTCAGTTCCCGGAGACTGCAGAACTACAATTTCCTTGCTGGCTCTCAGTCAGGAGTCATTCTTTGCTTCTAGAGACCACCTGCATTCCTTGGTGCATGGCCCCCTTCAGAGCCAGCAATGACAGATATAGCCCTTCTCATACGTCAAAAGTCTATCTTTCCAATACAAATGGCAAAGAAACACATGAAAAAATGTTCAACATTACTAGCAATTAGAGAATTGCAAATCAAAACTGCAATGATATATCATTTCACACCTGTTAGACTGGCCACTATTAAAAAGTCAGAAAACTGTAAATGTTGGAGAGGGTGTGGAGAGATAGGAACACTTATTCACTGTTGGTGGGAATGTAGAATGGTACAGCCACTGTGAAGGACTGTTTGGCAGTTCCTAATGAAGTTGAATATAGACTTGCCATGGGACCCTGCAATACCATTGCTAGGTATATACCCAGAAGAGCAGAGAGCAGTGACACAAATAGGCATCTGCACACCCATGCTCATAGCAGCATTATTCACGATAGCCAAAAGTAGGAAACAACCCAGGTGTCCATCACTTGATTAATGGATAAACAAACTGTGGTGTATTCACACGATAGAATATTATGCAGCAGTTAGAAGAAATGACATCGTGAAATGTGTGACAACATGGATGATCCGGAAGGACATTATGTTGAGTGAAGCAAGCCGGACACAAAAGGACAAATACTGTATGATTGCCATGTTATGAACTAAATTATGTGAAATATGAATATGGGTAGAATTGTATGTATAAGACCATTTTTCCTTAACAAATGTAAGTTAATACAACACAATGTTAATATCAGACAAAAAAAAAAACATTATACTAAGTGAAGGAGATCAGATATAGAGTAGTACATATTGTATGATTCCATTTATATAAAATGTAAATATAAATCAATTCATAAAGATGAAAGATTAGTTATTATATAGGTCTGAGGAAGGAATGCTAAGGGGATTGAAGTCTTGCTTTTTGGATTAATGAAACTGTTCTAAAATTTTTAAGATGATGACTATACAACATTGTTGTAATACTAAAAGCCATTGATTATATAATTTGGATAGAAAAGCCAGAAACAGCATCTAAGTACAGTGTGGGAAGCACAGAGAGATCGAGAAGTGAGGAATTTTCTTGTTTGTTTCTTTGTTTTTGGATTATTATTGTTAATATTGAAATAATGAAAATGGTCTAATAATTATTAGAGTGATGAATATACAACTATGTGATTATAGCAAATTCCATTGATTGTACACCTTGGAGGAACTGTATGCTTTACTAATATGTATCAATAAAATTAATTTAAAAATGAAAGTCTGTCTTCCTCTTCTGCTGCTATTCTCTGACCAAGCACAGATGAAGGGAATTCTCTCTGTTTTTAACGGATCAAGTGATAAGATTGAGTCTATCTGGATAATGCAGGATAATCACCATTTTAAGTTCATAACCTTAATTACATCCCCAAAGTCCCCTTTGCAAAGTAATAAAGCATATTCCCATGAGCATGCAGCAAAAAAACATGAGAGGTCAAATCCTGCCTACCAAAGTTATTTAATTTGTTATTTGGTTTTAAGTAGATACTTTTGCTTTGTGTTTTTTTTGTTGTTGTTGTTTTTTAATAGAAGTTGCAGGTTTACAGAAAAATTATGCAAAAATACAGGGTTCCCATTTTACCCTCTTACACTGCCAGTTTTCTCTATTATTCACAATTTGTGTAGTGTGATAACTTTCTTAAAATTGTTGAAACAATATTATAATATACTTCAAAATATAGCCCACAGTTTACATTAGGGTTCACTGTTTGTATTGTACAGGCCTATGTCTTTTTAAAAAAAATTATTCTAGTAATATATATTCAACCTAATATGCTCCCTTTTAACCATATTCAAATGTAAAATTCAGTGGTTTTAATTATATTCACAGTGTTGTGATACCACTATTTCCATTCATTATCTGAAATGTTCCATCAACCCAATCAGAAACTCGGTACCATATAAAAATTAACACCCTAATTGCTACCACCACCCTGGCCCTGGTAACCCGTTTTCTAGTTTCTGACTCTTTGAGCTTGCTATTCTAATTATTTCATATTAGTGAGATCAACAATATTTGGCCTTTTGTGTCTGGCTTATTTCACTCTAGATGATGCCTTCAAGGTTCATCCTTGTTGTCGCATGGATCAGAACCTCATTCCTTTTTATGACTAAATAACATTTCATTGTACACATATTTTGCTTATCCAGTTCTTTTTATTGTATGTGAAATACTTTTTTAAAAAAACAAATATAGAGGTATAATTGGCATGATATAAATTTCATAAAATTAAGCATACATTTTTTCGTAAATGTACAGAATTGTGCAACTCTCCCCATGTTACAATTTTAGAACATTTCCAATAACCTCCCCCAATTTTCCTCTTCTAATTGACTCCATCAGTGGCATTTGACACAGTTGTTCTCACCTCCTTGAAATGCTTCCATCAATTAGTTTCTGGTTCAGTACACTCTCCTGCATGTTTTTTTTTTTTAACAAATCAATTTTATTGATACATATTAATAAAGCATAGAATTCATCCAAAGAGTACAATCAGTGCTATTCAATATAATCACCTAGCTTTGTGTTCATTGCCTCAATAATCATTAGAGCATTTTCATTATTTCAATAATAATAATAATAATAAACAGAATCAGACAAGAAATTTCCTCACCTCTCAATCTCGCTATGTTTCCCCTTCTGTACATAGCTGCCATTTCTGGCTCTTCTTTCATAATTGTTTATATGTTCAATAAGCAATTTTACTGAGCTATATTCACATACCATATACAGACTATCACAGTTCTGTATATTCATCATCTCAAAATCTTTAGAACAATTCATTACTCCAAAAAGAAAGACTCCACACCCCTTAACATTCCTTCCTCAGACTTACATAACCAGTAATCTAATTTCATCTTTATAAATTGATTTATATTTACATTTTATATATAGGGAATCATACAATATGTAGTACTCTATGTCTGGTCTCCTTCACTTAGTATAATGTTTGTTTGTTTTTGTCTGATATTAACATTTTGTAGTATTAAATTATATTTGTTCAGCTTCAAAGAAAAATGGTCTTATATATGCAATTCTGCCCATATTCAAATTTCACATAATATATTTATATTTTATGTAATATATTTAGCTCATAAAAAGGCAATCATGCAGTATTTGTCATTTTGTGTCTGGCTTGCTTTATCAACATAATGTCCTCCAGGTTCATCCATGTTATCATATGTTTCACAACTTCATTTCTCCTTCCACTGCATAATATTCCATAGTGTATATATTCCACAATATATTTATTCATTAATCAATTGATGGACACCTGGGTTACTTCCTACTTTTGGCTATCGTGAATAACACTGCTATGAACATTGGTGTGCAGATGTCTATTCGTATCACAGCTCTCAGTTCTTCAGGGTATATACCTAGCAATGGTATTGTAGAGTCCCATGGCAAGTCTATATTCAACTTCATTAGGAACTGCCAAACAGTCCTCCACAGTGGCTGTACCATTCTACATTCTCACCAACAGTGAATAAAGTGTTCCTCTCTCTCCACATCCTCTCCAACATTTACAGTTTTCTGACTTATTAATAGCTGCCAGTCTATTAGGTATGAAATGATATCTCATTATAATTTTGATTTGTATTTCTCTAATTGCTAGTACTGTTGAACTTTTTTTCACGTATTTCTTTGCCATTTTACCTTCTTTGTACATTTTACTTTTCAAGTCTTTTCCCCTTTTTTTAATTGGATAGTTTGTCTTTTTATTGTTGAGTTGAATGTTCTCCTTATGTATCATGGATATTATACCCTTTTAAGATATGTGATTGCCAAATATTTTCTCCCATTGAGTCAGTTGCCTTTTCACCCTTTAGACAAAGTCCTTTCAGGTCAAAGTGTTACATTTTGAGGATATCTATTTATCCATTTTTCCTTTTGTTGCTCATGCTTTGGGTGTAAGGTTTAAGAAACTACCACCTACCACAAGACTTTGAACATGTTTTCCTACATTTTCTTCTAGGAGTTTTATAGTTGTTATTTTTATATTAAGGTCCTTGATCCATTTTGAGTTAATTTTTGTATAAGGTGTGAGATAGGGGTCTTCTTTCTTTGGAATATGGATATCTAGTTCTCTCAGCACCATGTGTTGAATAGACTGTTTTGGCCCAGCTGGGTGGGCTTAACAGAATCATGAAAAATCACTTGATTCTAGAGGTGAGCATCAATTTCTGAGTTCTCAATTCGATGCTATTGGTCAATCTGTCTGTCATTGTACCAGTACCATGCTGTGTTGTTTTTTGTTGTTTTTTTTTTAACCACTGTGGCTGAGTAATATGCTTTAAAGTCAAGAAGTGAGAGTCCTCCAACATCGTTCTTCTTTTTAAGACATTTTTGGTTATTTGGGCTCCCTTACCATTCCAAATAAATTTGATTATCAGCTTTTTAATTTCTGCAAAAAAGGCTCTTGGGATTTTATTGGGATTGCATTGAATCTGTAAATTAGTCTGGGTAGAGTTGACATCTTAATGATATTTAGTCTTCCAATCCATGAACATGGAATGTCTTTCCATTTATTTAAGTCTTCTTCTATTTCTTTTAGCAATGTTTTGTAGTTTCTGAGTACATGTGCTTTATGTCCTCGGTTAAGTTTATTCCTAAATATTTGATTGTTTTAGTCCCTATTATAAACTGAATTTTTTTCTTCATCCTCACATTACACATTAGTAGTGTATACAAACACTATTGATTTTTGTGATTAATCTTGTATCCCATCACTGTGCTGAACTGCTCTGTTAAATCTTGTAGCTCTGTTGTGGATATTTTAGGATTTTCTACATATATGATCAAGTCACCCAGCAAATAGTGACAGTTTTACTTCTTCTTTTCCTATTTGGATGCTTTTTACTTATTTGTCTAGCCTAATTGCTCTAGCTAGAACTTCTAGCACAATATTGAATAATAATGGTGACAGTGGGCATCCTTGTCTTGTTCCTGATCTCAGCAGGAAAGATTTCAGTCTTTCACTATTGAGTACAATGCTAGCTGTAGGCTTTGCATATATGCACTTTAACATATTAAGAAAGCTTCCTTCTATTCCTATCTTTTGGAGTCTTTTTATCAAGAAAGGATGCTGTATTTTGTCAAATGCCTTTTCTGCTTCCATCAAGAGGATCATATGCTTTTTCTTCTTCAATTTATCAATATGCTTTATTACACTAATTGATTTTCTTGTGTTGAGCCACCCTTGAAATACTGGGATAAAACCCACTTGATCGTAGTGGATAATACTTTTAATGTGCTTTTGGATTCTGTTTGCAAGTATTTTGTTGAGGATTTTTGCGTTTACATACATTAGGGATATTTGCTGTAATTTTCTTTTTTTTGTAGTTCTTTACCTGATTTGGTATTAGGGTGATATTGGCTTCATAAAATGATTTTGGTAGCATTCTTTCCTTTTCAATTTTTTGGAAGAGCTGGAGCAAGATCGGTATTAGGTCATCTTTGAATGATGGTAGAACTCACCTGTGAACCATCTGGTCCTGGGCTTTTCATCTTTTAGAAATTTTTCTGAATGTTTCAATCTCTTCATGTGTGATTGTTTTATTGAGGTATTCTATTTCTTCTAGGGTCAGTGTAGGTGGTTCATGTGTTTCTAGGAATTTTTCCATGTCATCTACATTTTCTAGCTTTTTGGCATACAGTTATTCATAGTATCCTCTTATGATCTCTCTTATTTCTATGGGGTCAGTGGTAATGTCCTCCCTCTCATTTATGATTTTATTTGTGTCTTCTCTCTCTTTTTCTTTGTCAGTCTAGTTGAGGGTTTGTCAATTTTGTTGATCTTCTGAAAGAAGCAACTGTTGGATTTGTTGATTCTCTCTATTTTTTTGTTCTCAATTTCATTTATTTCTCCTCTGATCTTTACTATTTCTTTCCTTTGGCTTGATTTGGGATTAGTTTGCTGTTCTTTTTCTAGTTCTTCCAGGTGTGCAGTTACATTTTCAATTTTAGCACTTTTCTTCTTTTTTAATGTATACATTCAGGGCTATAAATTTCCCTCTCAGCACAGCCTTTTAAGTGTCCCATAGGTTTTGATATGTTGTATTATCATTTTCATTCATATCAAGATATTTGCTGAATTCTCTTGCAATTTCTTCTTTGACCCACTGATTATTTAAGAGTATGTTTAATCTCCATATATTTATGAATTATCCCTTCTTCAGTCCATTATTGATTTCTAGCTTCATTCTGTTATGATCATAGAAAGTGTTTTGTATAATTTCAATCTTTTAAAAATATATTGAGACTTGCCTTGTGACCCAACATATGGCCTATCTTGGAGAAGGAGCCATAAATGCTTGAAAAGAATGCATATCCTCCTGTTTTGGGGTGCAATGCCCTATAGATGTCTTTTAGATCTAATTCATTTATCATATTATTCAAGTTCTCTGTTTATTTATCCTCTGTCCAGATTTTCTATCCAATACTGAGAGTGGTGTATTGAAATCTCCAACTATTATTGTAGAGACATCTATTTTTCCCTTGAGTTTTGCCAGTGTGTGCCTCATGTATCTTGGGGCCCTGAGGTTGAATGCATAAATATTTAGTGTTATTTCTTCTTCTTGAATTGTCCCTTTTATTAATACATAATGACCTTCTTCATCCCTTGTAATAGTTTTTCATTTAAAATTTATTTTTCTCAGATATTAGTATCACTACTCGACTCTTTTTTGGTTACTATTTGTGTGGAATATCTTTTTCCAATATTTCACTTTTAACCTGATGGTGTCCTTACATCTGAGGTGAGTCTTTTGTAGACAACATATAGATGGCTCGTTATTTTATTTATTAAAATTTGTTGAAGTGTATCACTCATACCTAAACATACATAAACAATAAGTGTATAGTAATAGTTGTGAACTTACAAAACAAATTACATATCATCATATAAGGCTCACATACCTCACTCTTTCTCAATACCTTGCATTGTTGTGAAACATTTTAAAATAATGATTAAAGAGTATCATCAAAATATTACTACTAACCAAAGTATCTTACATTTGGTTTATTTTTCTCCCAACCCATCCTATTACTATTTTTATATCATTTACACATGAACATACATAAACAATAAGTGTATAGTAAGAGTTGTGAGTTTACAAAGCAAGCATTCATAACATCATTCAGGGGTCCCATACATCAACCCACCACCAATGCCTTGCATTGTCGTGAGACATTTGTTACAAATGATGAAAGAATATCATCAAAATTTTACTACTAACTATAGTCTATATCTTACATTTGGTGTATTTTTCTCCCAACTCACCCTTTTATTATTTTTTAAAGTAGATTTTTATTACAGAAGTTGTGAACTTGCAAAACAATCATGCACATGTGCAGAATTCCCATACAACAGCTCTCCATCAACACACCACACCATGGTGGATCATTTGTTACAGATTATGAAATAATATCATTAGACGATTATCACTAATCATGACCCATAGTGTACATTTGGCACACTTTTTCCACATTCCCTGTAGCAGCTTGATATTGGTTATGAATTCCAAAAATAGATTTTGTATTATGTTTTAAACTGGTTTGTTCCTCTGGGCATATTAGATTATATTGGATTCAGAGGTTTCACTTTTATTTGATTAAATAATGATTGAGGCTTTGATTGGGCCACATCAGTAGGATCTTGAGTCCTGTTGGTGGGCAGGGACTCACAGAGAAATCGCATCCCAGAGAAGCTAGTTTTGATCCTGGATCCTGAAAAATAAACAATTAGACAAGCAGATATATGAGGAAGGAGAGAAGGCTCAACTGGACACAGCAGCAGCCCCAGGAAGAGAGAAGAGCCATTTGCCTGATACTCTACAGCTGGCCTTATGGAGAACGCAGAGGCACTGAGCCCAGAGAGAAACGAGTCCAAGGAACACAGGAATCCAGGAAGCCTGAGCCTTTGCAGACATTGGCAGCCATCTTGTTCCAAACATGGCAACTGACTTTGGTGAGGGAAGTAACTTAGGCTTTATGGCCTGGTAACTGTGGGCTTCTACCCCAAATAAATACCCTTTATGGAAGCCAACTAATACACTCCCCCATTGTCAACACAGTACATCTTTGGTATAGATGCATGAGTATTACAGTATTGCTGCTAACCACAATCCATAGGCCATTCCAGTTGCACTTTTTCCATGCTTCGCCACATTCCCACCACCCTGCAATAGTGATGTACATCTGCTCTAGCTCACAAAGGACACTGTTGCATCTGTACCATCAACCACAATTCTCATCCACCTCTGGGTTTACTGTGTTATTCAGTCCCTAGATTATTCTCTAGCATTCTTTCAGTCAACATTTACATCCCTAGACTACTCTTTCCAGCCACATTCCCATTTATAAGCCAGCTGTTACTCACTATAATGTGTTACCATAAACTCAGTACATTTCCACACTTTAAAACTTCTACATACATTAACCATCAGGTTAAGAATCCACCACCTACCACCAAGTCTTGAATATGTTTTCCTATATTTTCTTCTAGAAGCTTTAAGGTTCTTGCTTTTATATTTAGGCTTTTTATCCATTTTGAGTTAATTTTTGTATAAGGTGTGAGATAGGGGTCCTCTCAGTTTCTTTTGGCTATGGATATCCAGTTCTTTCAGCATCATTTGTGGAATGGACTGTTCTGCCTGAGCTATGTAAATTTGACAGGCTTGTCAAAATCACTTGACCACAGATGTGAGAGTCTGTTCCTCAATGATCAATTTGGTTCCTTTGGTCTATATGTCTGTCTTTATGCTAGTACCATGCTGTTTTTACCGCTGTAGCTAGGTAATATGATTTAAAGTCTGGAAGTGAGAGTCCTCCAACAGCACTTTTCCTTTTTAAGATGGTTCTGGCTATTCACTTACACTTACAAATAAATTTGATAATCGTGTTTTCCATTTATTTGAAAAATGCTGTTTGAATTTTTATTGGGATTGCATTGAATCTTTACATAATTTAGGTAGAATTGAAATCTTAATGATATTTAGTCTTCCAAACTGTGAGCTTGGAATGTTCTTCCAATTATTTAGGTCTTTTTTTATTTGTTTTAACAGTGCATTGTAATTTTCTGAATAGAAGTGCCTTACACCATTGGTTAAGTGCATTCCTAAATATTTGATTCTTTTAGTTGCTATTGTAAATGGAATTTTTTTTCCTGACTTCCTCCTCAGATTTTGCAGTACTGGTACCTTTTAAAGTCTATTTCATCAGATGAAGTATAGCTGATAAATATATCAGATAAGTATAGCTAATCCTGCTTTATTCATTTATTTATTTTGTTACTGAACACATGGAATATCTTTTACCAGCCTTTCACTTTCAATTTATTGGTATCCTTGGATCTAGAGTGAGTCTTTTGCAAACAGCATATATGTATCTCATATTTTCTTATTCATTCTGCCAGTTTAATCCATTAAAATTAATGGGGCATTTAATCCACTAGCATTCAATGTTATTACTGTAAAAGCCTTTATTTCACTCATTTTGACCTTTGAATTTTATCTGTCATATTTTATTTTCACCATTCTTTTGAGATTTTTAGTTACTTTTACTGACATAATCTTCATTTGTAGACTCTCTTTTAAGCCTCTCTCTCCTATCTTTTCTTTTGAGACTGTAACAAACCCTTTAGTATTTCCTGAAAAGCCAGTTTCTTGGTTACAAACTCTCTCAGTGTCTGCTTATCTGTGAATATTCTAAACTCGCCCTTATTTTTGAAAGACAATCTTGCCAGATGTAAGATACTTGTCTGGGATTTATTGCCTTGCAGTGTCTTAAATATATTATGTCACTATCTTCTTGCCTCCATGGTTTCTGATGGGAAATTGACATGTAATCTTATTGGGTATCCCTTAAATGTTATGCATTGCCTTTCTCTTGCTGCTCTCAGAGTTCTCTCTTTGCCTTTGGCATTTGACATTCTGAGTAGTATGTGTCTCAGAGTTGGTCTATTTGGATTTATTTAGATGAGAGTATGTTGTGCTTCTTGGACACAGATATCTATGTCCTTCAATAAGGTTAGGAAATTTTCTACCATTATTTCTTCAAATATTCCTTCTGCCCCTTTTCTCTTCTCTTCTCCTTCTGGGAAACCCATGACATGTATGTTTGCATGTTTCTTGTTGTTGTTTAGTTCCCTGAGACTTTGTTCAATTTTTTCCATACTTTTCTTCATCTGTTCTTTTGTATGTTTGCTTTTGGAGGCCATTTCTTCAAGCTTACCATTCCTTTCTTCTGCCTCCTCAAATCTGCAGTTATATAATTCCAATGTATTTTTAATACCATTTATTTATTTATTGCATGTTTCATTCCCATAAGATCTGCTGTTTTCCTATGTATGCTTTCAAATTCTTCTTTCTATTTATACAATGTCTTCTTAATATCCTTAATCTCTTTAGCCATCTCATTGAATTTATTAAGGAGACTTGTTTGTACATATGATTAATTGTCTCAACTCCTTTATGTCATCTGTAGGCTAATCTGGTTCCTTTAACCATGTTATATCTTCCTGTTTCTTGGTATGGATTGTAGTTTTTTGTTGGTTTCTTGGCATCTGGCTTACTAGATGTATTTATTTTAGGTGCAGTTTCTCTCTGTAGTTTAGGGCTTTCTTGTGCTTTCTCCCTTGCATTTGTGTAGTAGGAGCCAAGGATGTAGTTGGTGCTGTAAGTTGTGGAGACTCAAGCTTCCCCCAGTGCCCCAGGTTCTGGTGAAGTTCCTCCCAACTTTCTCCTTTGTCAAGGGTAGGGACAGAGCCACAGCCATGTGTTTTAATCCAAATCATGCAGGCCTAGATTGTAGCTACCCAGAGAGACAGATGAAGCTTCACCTCCCTCCCTCCCCTCTCTGGGGTGGGGATGGAGCTGCAGATGTGGGCAGCAATCTGTGCTGTGGAGGCCCAAAATGACTGCATTTGCCCCAGTTGACTTCCAACTATTTAGTTTGTGCCAGTCGAAGTACCTGCAGTTACCAGGAAAAGCTGGTGCAGGTCCCGTCAGCTTCTTCCCTGCTAGAATTGGGGCTGAAGCCTAGGCTAGGGCTGCAGTATATTCTGGGTGGAAAGAAACTGGTCCCTACTATCACTGTGATTTTCAATCAGCCCAGCTTTCTCTCATGCTGGAGGCTGAGTCAAAATGACAGCTACTGGCGTCTTCTGACTTGGACAGATTCATACTTAATTGTTCTTAGGGTTATACTTTAGTCCATCTGACTTTACTAATCTGTAGCTCAATTTGGTGGCCAACCATCTCTCCTTTCCATGTTATTGGGAAATGAAGCTTCCAACTCCAGCCACAGAATAGCTCCTGAGGCAGTTTGCACAGTGAGAGTAATATGATCACCAGCCTCCATGGTGTGGCCTGGATTTCCTGGAGAGGCTGGCACAGGTCCTCTCAGGTTCCTCCTTGCCAGAGGTGGGGCTGGGGCTAGAGCTGCAATCTGATCTGGATGGAAAGAAACCAATCCCTAATACACTGCATTTTCAGTCCGCCCTGCTTCCCATCATGCTGGGGGTGAAGTTAAAATGGCAGCTACCAGCCTCATTCTGACTTGGACAGATTCAAACTTAAGCTGTTCTTAGAATTAGACTTTTTTACTAATCAGGTGCTAAAGTTGGTGCCCATCCATCTCTTTCTCCCCCATTTTTTGGGAAGTGGAGCTTCCAAGTTCAGCCACAGAATTGGCATTACTTTCTTCATCCATTTTTCCCTTTGTCTTTCTGTTGCCATATCTTCCTATTGTCTGTATTTTTCAGCCTTTAATTTACCCTTCTTAAGAATCTTCATTTCTACACTCGCATCCAAGTTTCTTGCCCTTGTTTTTTCCTTTCAGGCTGCAGCACTTCCTTTAGTATCTCTTGTAATTCTGGTCTTTTGGTAACATACTCTGTTTTTGTTTCTCTATGAGCACTTTGAAGTCACCCTCATTTTTGAAATAGAGTTTTGCCAGATACAGAATCCTTGGCTTGCAGTTTTTCTCTTAAATTACCTTAAATACATCCTACCAATTTCTTCTTGCCTCCATGGTTGATGTGAGGTTGGTACTTAATCTTATTGAGGTTCCCTTTTATATGATGATTTGCTTTTTTCTTGTTGCTTTCAGAATCCTTTCTTTATCTCTGATATTTGTCATTCTGAACAGTAGGCATGTTGAGGTATGTCTATTCAGATTTAATCTGTTTGGGGTGTGTTGTCCTTCTTCGATATTGATATTTGTGTCTTTCATAGGTGTAGGGAAGTTTTTAGTCATTATGTCCTCAAATATTCTTTTTGCCTCATTTCTCTTTCTTCTCCTTCTGGAACTCTGATAATGTGTATATTTTTGCATTCTGCATTGTCATTCAATTCCCTGAGACCCTTTTCCAGTTTTTCCATTCTCTTCTCTTTCTGTTCTCCTGTGTTTTCCAGATCTGATGTTCTGTCTTTGAAATCACTAATTCTGTCTTTGAGCAATTCAAATCTGTTCTTGTATCCCTCTAATATATTTTTAATCTCATCCATCATGTCTTTCATTCCCATAGGTTCTGTTACTTTTCTTTGCAGACTTTCAAATTGTTCTTTATGTTCACCCAGTGTCTTCTTAATATTCTTTATCTCTTTAGTAATATTGTCTTTCAATTCTTTAAATTGATTTAGGATAGTTGTATGATTATCATATTATCATATTATCATACATCCTGTTTCTCTTCAGAATATTTGGTTTGTTCCCTTGTCTGGACCATCTCTTCCTGTTTCCTAGTATGGCTTGTAATTTTTTGCTGATTTTCAAGCATCTGAATATGTTGGTGAATTTATTCTGATGGCCAATTTCTCTCTCTTGCCTATTTTTTTTCACAGCTCTTCTTTGATATTTGTTTCAACTAATCCTAAGTCTTTAAAATTCCCCAACTTCAGTTATCAATATCGCGCCAAGGACTCACTAATGGGGCTCAGATATTCTCCCAGGGATGTGGTAAACAGAACTGAAAAAGCAGTTTATGTGCATGCAATATCCAGACCGTCCAGCAGATGGTGCTCATTGATGCACCTTTCCACGGAGTTGTATGTCTCTCCATTTTCCTTTGTTTTGGTCTGGCAGGACCTGAGATTCAAAGCTGGCTCTGCTGGCCAAATTCACTGAAGAAAAGCCCCCCAACTCCCCCTCCCTGTTCCCTTGTAAAAGCTGACAGGGCAGAAGACGTCTGCTCCCCTTTCAGTCAACTGCAATGAGCCATGAGTTTTATCCCCACTTAATAACTCATGGATGGGAGAGGGGAGCTCTTCCCAGTGGCTGGGAATTTTAGTAACTCACAATTTGTTGTTTTGGATTCTTCATCTCTCTGTCTCTCACCATCCTGAGAGTTATGAAGCACTACCCTGGTCTTTAGACCCCCAAAGCGGGTCCCTTGGGCAGCTTTTGGCTATTTTGTCATTGTTTTGTGAGGGAGCTGAGACTTGCCTGCCTAATCTGATGCCATGTTTCCTCAATCCTCCATGTTTGTTTTCCATATCTTGTTTTCAACAAGCTCTTGGGTTGTTTCCATCTATTGGCAGTTGTGACTAATGCCACTATGAAATATCTGCTTGAATGCCTACTTTTAAATCTTTTGGATATGTACCTAAAAGTGGAATTACTGGGTACACAGTGATTCTGTAATTTAACTTTCCAAGGAACAGTCAAACTATTTTCTAGAGTAGCTTAACAATTTTAAACTCCAACCAATAAATAGAGTATTACTAGTTCTTCAATCCTCTCCAATATTTGTTAGTTTCTGTGTTTGTTTTTTTTTTAATACTATCAATTATAGTTGGTGTGAAATGGTATCACATTGTGACTTGGTTTTCATTTCCCTAATGGCTAATGATGTTTACCATTCTTTCATGTGTTCTGTGGTCCCCTGTGTATCTTCTTTGGAGAAATGTCTATTCAAGAACTTGGCCAACTTTTAAGATTGGATTGTTTGTCTTTTAGTCATTGAGTTGTAGGATTTCTTAACACATTCTGGATATTAAGCCCTTAAAGAATATGTACATTCCAAATGTTTTCCCCCATTTTTTAGGTTTTATTTTTTCTTTCATGATGAAGCCCTTTGATGACCAAACATTTTTTATTTTGATTAAGTTCAACTTATCTATTTTTATTTTGTTGCTCCTACTTTTGGATAAAGTCTAAGAAACCACTGACTAATGCAAGGTCCTGAAGATGATTCCCTATATTTTCTTCTAGGAGTTTTTTGATTGTTTGTTTTTTACTTTTAATTCTTATATTAGATCTTTGATCCATTTTGAATTAATTTTTTATGGCAGGAGCTAGGGATCCACCTTAATTCTTTTGCATGTGGAGATCCAGTTTTCCAAACACCATCTCTTTAAGAGATTATTCTTTCTCCATTGAGTAGAATTTCACCCTTATCAAAACTCAATTGGCCATTAATAGGTTTATTTGATTACATTGGTCTCTTTGTCTGCCCTTGTGCCAGTACCATTCTGTTTTGATTACTGTAGCTTTGCAAAACATCTTTTAATCAGAACATGTGAGTCCTCCAACTTATTCTTATTTTTCCAGATGATTTTGGCTACTCGTGCCCATTATCTTTCCATGGTAACTTTATGATTGACTTGTCCATTTCTTCAAAGAAGGCTAATGGAGTTTTGACAGGGATTGCACTGAATATGTACATTGGTTTGGATAGAATTATCTTTATTTTAACTTCTAGTACATGAACAAGGAATGTCTTCCATTAATTAAGGACTTTTATTTCTTTTAGCAATGTTTAATACTTTTTTCATATATAAATCCATTAGATTCTTGTTAAAATTTATTCCTAGATTTTTGGTTCTTTGAGATGCTATTGTAAATGGAATTTTTTCCTTGATGTCCTCTTCAGATTGTTCATTGCTAGTGTACAAAAACACTACAGATTTTGAGTTGATCTTGTACCCCACCACTTTCCTGAATTTGTGTATTAGCTGCAGTAGCTTTGTTGTGGATATTTTAGGATTTTCTATATTTAGGATCATGCTATTTGCAAATAGGCAAATATTCCTTCTTTCTTTACAATTTTGAAGCTTCACTTTTTTTCTTGCCTAAATGCTCTGGCTAGATTTTCCACAAAATGTTGAATAACAATAGTAACTGTGGATATCCTTTTCTTGTTACTGTTCTTAGAAGGAAAGCTTTCAGTCTTTCTCCAGGGAATATCATGTTAGCTGTTGGTTTTTCATATACACCCTTTAATTCATTGAGGAATTTTCCTTTTATTCCTAGTTTACTAAGTGTTTTTATTAAGAAGCAGTTCTGGATTTTGACAAATGTCTCTTCTATGTCAATTGAGATAATCATTTTTCCCTTTGTTCTATTAATGTAGTATATCATATTAATTGATTTTCTTATGTTGACCCTCTATTGCATAACTTGGAGAAACTTACTTCATCATGATGTATAATTTTTAATGTACTGTTGGATGTGGTTTGATAGCAATGTATTGAGGACTTTTGCACCTATAGTCTTAAAGGATATGATCTGTAATAACCTTTTCTTTTGGCATCTTTATCCAGGTATTAGGGTGATGTTGCTTTCTTTTGCAGCTTTTAGAATTGTCTCCTTGCCCTTAGTATTCAACAGTTTGATTACTATGTGTCTGGGCATGGTTCCCTTATGTTTATCAAGTTTGGGGTTTGTTGTGTCTCTTGAATGTGCTTATTCATATCTTTTGTTAAATTTGGGGATTTGTCTGCCATTATTTCTTTGAATATTCTTTCTGCACCTTTCTTTCGTTTCCCTCTGGGATCCCATAATGTAAATATTGGTAAGCTTAATGGTGTTTTTAAGTGCTGATAATTTCTTTTCATTCTTTTTTTTTTCTTTTCCTCAGCCTGAATATTTTTGATTGTCTTGTCATTGAGTTCACGGATTCTTTCTTGTGTCAGCTCTAACCTGTTGTTGAAAATTAAGGAATTTTTCATTTCATTTATGGTTATCTATAACCCTAGTGCTTCTATTTGGTTCTTTTTTTAAAATTTTAACACTTTTTTGAGATTCTCATAGCATTCATCCACTCTTTTCTTGATATCCTTTAGGTTGCTCTTTGTGTTTTCCT
>JAQZBX010025980.1:0-28971 GCA_029593785.1 Cabassous unicinctus | reverse complement strand
ACTCTCTCCTCCAGCTCTTGATGCAGGCAATCCGCTCCCCCTGGAGCCCTCCTCCTCCTCTCTGCCCTCCTGCTGCTTCCCGTCCTTATTTCCCAGGAAGCCTTCCGTGGAACTCCCCTCCCTGCACTCGGTTGCCTTTGCCTCCAGTTTGCTCCCCTCGGCTCCCACCCCCCATGCAGACACTCCCTATTCATAGCATTTATTCCATTTTACAGCCTAGCCATGTAACTGTCTGTTCTTTGGAGTAAATCTGTCCATTCCCAGGAAAATGGGACCCAGAGTGGGGTCTCTGGTCACTGGGTGCCTTTAGAAATGGTAACTCTGGGCCTCGGGCCAGACCTGCAGGATCTGAAACTCTGGGGGAGGGGCCCAGCGGCCTGTTTTTCAATAAGCCTGTAGACGACTCAAGGCTAAGTTTGCGAACCACTGTCCTAGAGGATAAACACCATTTCTGGCTTATTCCTCTGGGAATATCCTATCACATTGTGTTTATGGAATTGATTCAGCAATTTCATACGAGAGGGTATTATACTGTTGAGTGACTTAATGAGTATCAGAATTTTACATATGAAAGCCCATTAATCTAGCCACAAAAACCCTAAATAGTATTTCAGTTTTACTGATGGGGTAACTAAGGCTCAGACAGACTTGCCTAAAGTTTTCTACTTTGTATTATAACCAAAAATTTAAAAGCAAATTAGAAGTGTGGGACATCAAATCGAGGTCTGGCAGATTCCAAAGCTGCTATTCCATCTCCATATTATGCTACCTTCATTTACTTTAATTTTATGCTTTTCAATATTGGATGCACACTAAAATCACCTGGGGAACTTACAAACAACAACAAGAACAACAAAAAATACCAAGTCTGGACTCAATGCCCAGAGTTTCTCACCTAATTGTTCTGGAGCAGGGTCACTGGCCTCCGTGTTTTTAAAAAGCACATCCCACTGTGCAACCAGGGTTGAAAGTCACTGCTTGGATTTAACCACCCTGCACTGGCCCAGCCAAGGGAGCTGGGCCCCAGGCATCTCCTCACTGAACCCAGACTCACCACCTGGTGGCCTGCACTGGCCCACGGCCTCTTGTCTTTCCACCCTCAGCCTGGGCTCTTGCTCTCTTTCCTTGGTGTCTCACCTCATGACCTTTCCCAGCCATCCTTTCTGGCAGCACTAAGATCTCCTCCAGGTGTAGGCTGTGTTTGGGCTCCTAGCTGCACACACCTGGGCTGTGGGCAAGGGCCCTCCTCTCCTTCCTCATTGCACGGGTCCTGCCTTCATGTCCTGTCAGCACCTGCTGGAGGAGGGGGCAGGCAGATGCAGCCCTGATGTGCCTGCAAATACCCAGTCTCATTGTTACTATAGGAGGCATTACGAGTACACTATGAAGCCCCCAGACCGGGGGTAGGGGCCATCCTGGTGCCGAGTCATCAGGTTCTAAACACAAGTGTGGATATGTGACGGAGCCTGGACCTAGCCCTGGACCGCCAGGTGCTGGTCAAGGCGAATACTCACATTCTATTAATGTCTCCTACAAATTACTTTTCTAATTAAGCACTCGCTTATTAAAGATGCAATCTGTCGCTGCCTGGGTGATGCCTGACTAAATTCCCGTCTCTTCTTTGCTTCGTCCAGATGTTGTTTACTAAAATGTGTTTCCTCAAAATCCTCCTCTACCTTCCTGGTTCTGAAGTCTGCTGGCCACCGGGAGCCCAGCCACCTGATGACCATTCAATTAGTAACTGAGTGCAGAGGCGTCTTTGGGGTGGGGGGAGGGGGGCCGTTAAATTAGAACTGCTTGTTTGTTTTGCTAGGCCGAGTGAACCAGTGGCTATTAATCTATTCCTGGAAGAATTTCTCCTTACATCAATTGATCTGTCTATTCTCTATTTGGACAACAAACTAATGATACACTGTCGGCCTTTGAGCAAAGGAGTTCTCCATCCCTTGGCACAAAAACCAAACATGTACAATAATTGGACAGGCCACGAAAATGATGGTTAGTAACTATAACGCTGTAAGAGCTGGGCATGCATAGTCCAGTTTTGAAGCCTTATTATGTACACAAAGCACAGTTTAAAGACCAAAAGTAATTAAAAAGGACTTGCATTATTTACTCAATTTTCATGCAACCTATTAAAAGCGATCCTATTATAGTAAATAGAAACATTTACCAACATACTTTTGGTTTTATTTTCTGTCTTTCACGCAGAGCCACTCTTCTAGAAACACATCTCCACGTTCTAACAGAAAACACCTTGTCTTCCATCCCCATCCTCATGGCTCTTTGACCACCTTCCCTTCCCTCCGGGATCTCTCAGCCCTTGAAGTATAGACCCATTCATCCTTTCTCTCAATTGGGAGGAATCCTTTCCCTGTAGGAAGGAGGAAAGGTTATAATTATCAGACTCTTTGTGTGCATGTAATTGGAGAGGAGTGATATGTGGAAATATGCTCATATTTAGAATTTGTATGCTATCTGATAATAATCAGAGATCCTATATATTTGACATTTACTATATTCATTGTAACAAGCACTTTATTTTTTTCATTAAATGTTCCCAGCAAATCTGAATAGGTCTCATTATACCCATTTTACAGCAGAAGATACCACACTTTATGGAAATCAATTAGTTTTGAGTCAGTTGACATTGGCATGCATGACTGCTGCTCCAGCCTTTCAGTAGAGCACCACCTGCCCAGAACACTGCTGACAAAGAGTGCCCTGCCAATCAATTCAGACCCCAGTTTGTCCATTTAAAAGAAACGAGGTTAAATGAGGTCTCTAGGTCTGTTGCCAATGAATAGATATTATCCACATTTTACAAGTACTTACTGAGTGATTTCTAAGTGTTCCACAGCATGCTTGTTGGTGAGCCGGGGTTTGACACCTGGAGAAGCGGGTACAGAAAGATCCTGGGATTTGAAGGCAGCTTTGGGTTTCATCACCTGCCCCCTATCACTTTGGGGGTTTAATGCAGCCCCTAATTCCTCTGAAGGACATCTTTATAAACATTAACTAGCAATGCGTATTATAAAAATGCTTAGTGTTGTTACTGAGTCAGAAAATATCTACAAAGGGTTTATACTGGGGCAGGTCCTGGGGCCAGTAGTTCCCTTCAGGTTATGCCTTTTCCCTCCCCCTTTTCTGTCCTGTGAGAAGCAGGGAGCCTGGCTCTCTGGTCCAGGTCACGCTCTGAGGTTCCCACAGTGGGAAATGTGGCCCCAAGACAATTAGAGCCACACACGCAATCCTGAACTTGTGCTCCGGCAGCGAAACCGTCCACAGTACTCTCAGTCTTGCTGGGTTCCTTCCTCTCTTCTTGCTCCCACATTTGCTCCTTCTGAGCTGGAAGCAGCATGCCCAGGAGTCTGATCCGCAGCCCTGTCTGTCTAATGCCTTTGCTCCTATGCTGTGCCACCAGGCTAGACGTCCAGTCTCCGTCCCCACTGGGCTGAGCTCTGGTGAAGGCATCTCTGACATCAGCACATGAGATCGAGGCTTTTACAGAGGAGCAGAGAGGTGATGGGCTCTGCTGGAGACACAAAACACAGACTAGACAACCTGCCAGCTCAGGACACCCAGTCCCAGGGCGGATATCCTTTACATGGGATCCATTAAAAGATCCAGAACTGACTCATTGCCCAACTGGGCCATTTGTTCATCTCTGACTCGATACTGGATTTCTCTGGAATTTTATGGAAGTTTCTCCTCTGGTGGTGTGTCCCAAACAAATACACAAACCAAAGTGAATGTGCAAAGAAAGTGACCTTATGGTCAAAACAATTGGCCATGTGGCTGAGCAGAGTGCTGGAAGAAGGTGCCATCGGTAGAGTTTCCTTGGCTCCTGACAGATGCAAGTCTGAGTCCCTGTGTATTTTTGCAATAAAACTTCAGGGTCTGGTTGAGAAAACAGACCCACTTGACTTCTCAGAAGGCTGCCATGTAATTTGGGAATTCATAATAAAGTAGGGTGGAAAAGGGCATTACATTGAGCCTCCCACATCGGGGCCTGCTCAGAAACGAGGGCCATGGATGGGAAGGGCTGACCATGGGAACAGGAGCCAGGAAGGGACACAGTCCCTGCTGGGGACACTCAGGGAGGAGGAGGGGTGGATGGCCCCCGGGCTCTCCCCTCCCCAAGCCTACCCATCTTCCACCAGGGCCTCCTGTTTGTCCAACGGGTCAGGAAGCTAGAAGTCAAGCTAGTCAGGGAAAAGCAGAGCAGGGCAGGCTAACATCACACGGGCAGTGGCCACAGCTGGCCTGGAGGAGTCTGTCCACAGACCTAGTGTCTGGGGAACCTGATGGGCATCCAGGCATCTAAAAGAGCACAGCTCCTCTTCCATTATCTCCCTCCAGGCCTGGAAGAGAGGAACGCCGTGGAATAGGGAGGTTGTGCATTTGAGCCACTTCCCTCCTGCCATAGTCAATTAGCTAGATTGTCTAAACTAAAGACAAACAGTCTCCTACATGTTTATTTAGGTGAAGATGATGCAGATGAAAGACCCGCTTTCTGCAAGCCTCCTCCGTGGCTGCGTGCACTTCACCCATCCTCATCCACCAGCTGGAACGTCCTAGGAAGTGAGCTTTGCTACCTCCATTTGACTAAGGAGCAAACACGATGAACCTGTGAAAGACAGTTGACTCGCCTGGGGTGCCACAGCTCCCCCCAGAAGATGGAGCTAGGGTCCAGCTCGCATCCGAGTCTCAAGCCCACGTTCTTTCCAGCATCCTATGTCAGCTAAAATACTAGACGAAAGTACTCGAGGTTCAAGAGCCAACCTGTGCAGGTTGTTTGGGGAACACTCATGTTTTCTGTTTTAAGAGTAAATGACCAAAGAAAACAAAGAAGAAGAAGGAAAAGAAAACAGCAACACCAAACCAGGCTGCAGATCTTCATTTAGGATAAAAAGAGTACAAATGAGAGCTGCCTAATTTTCTGACATGATGCTCCAAACCCCAAACCACAGCAACTCCTCTTTCTGATCCGATCCTTGCAGAAAGGCGGCCTATAAATCCTCTGCATTTTCCTGCCCGTTACCTACTGCGAGCCATGTTTTTCCACCTTCTGGGCAGCCAGGGTTTCCTCCTAGAAGAATATCTCGTCTGAACCATTTGCCTCTTGTAGAGAACAAAAGAGACACAATGAATGTATTGCAATGTCAAAGTCTTAATCACTGAAACCAAACAGAAACAAACAAGCAAAAAATAACTCATGTGAGGTGCCCAAGTCACTCAGATGACCTGAATAGCTTCCACCCCATGGGCAGGGAGCAAAAGGTTCTTTCCAAATTATCCTCAGGCAGGGGGCATCGGCAGGGAGGCAGTGGTGGGACCAAAGCTCACAGCCTCGGCCTCGGCCTTTGACCCTGCCTGGGAGGATTCGACACTGTCTGGAGGGGCTGGGGAGGAGGCTCATTCATCTTTTGTTCATTTTCAAAACATATTCCCGTGGCAGCCAGCACTCTTTAAAGAGTATGACTGAGTGGCTCTTTGAGAGGCAGGCGGTGGCAGATGGGTAAGTGTGAAAATGTGATCTATTTGGGATCTCACACTATGCAACATGCACAAAACACCACTGGAATCGCAGCTTTCAAGGGGAGAGCTCTCAATTTATAGCCAAAGAACTGTGTCTAGCATTTGGCTCTTGGGACCGAATGGACTGGATGCTCCAAAGACTGGGGTGAGGCCTCTTTTGCATGGTCCACCCAAAGAGCCTGGTTTGCATTATCTTGAAAAACATAAGCAGCAGATAAATCTCTTCATATTCAATGTGCAATGTTTATGCACAAGACATTGTTTGGATTAGAAATATTGGTGGGGGGAGGAGAGTCCTCTCCCCTACCCCCACCAATGACATCTGTAATTGACACCTTGATCAGCCGAACCGGTATAAAAGTAAAACCAGATAAGGAAACTAACAAAAAACAAAGCGAACTTGATTTGGAGATGCAAATCAGTTAATACAGTAATTTATTCCACAGACATTAATAACCACTCAGCACTTGCCAGGCAATATTCTGGCACTGGAGAAATAGGTAGAAAGAGATGGTTTCTCTTCAAAGGAGCCTGAGCTGACAAAGAGAGCCCTAGAAGAGGATACTGACTTGTCCCAGTGCAGACCCTGAGGACCTGCTGGAGGGAGGGAAGGTGCGAGGGCTCCCAGAGAGCTGCGGTTTTGCCACCCCCCAGCACCTGACTCAGTCCCTGGCCCCAGGGAAGCCCCATTCCGATGGGATGAGTGGGAGGACACAAGCCCATTCAGAGTAGGTGATGTGCAGTGGATGTGGACTGATGAATTGAAGGTTGCCAAGTATGAAAAGATAAAAGCACTTCAAGGAGAAAAGCAGTATTGCAAAGGTAAGGAGGTGTGGATCAAAGAGAGTTTCAAACTGGGAACAAAGAGGAGAGCTTCAATATGGGAAATTGGGGTTCGGGACGGGAGGGCTGTAAGATGGGACCATGGTGGGGGCCAGGTTATCCTCCATTCTCAGTTTGCTTTGTCTTTGCAACACACATCAGATATAGGTCTTTACTGTAACTCAAATCTCCTACACCTGACTGATTGAAGTCTCCTTAGAGCCAGTTCTGAGACCCCAGACGAACATGAAAAGTGCATGGGGCACATTTCAGTTCTTTGGCTTTTCTATGTTATTCACTATTTTAATATTAAAGGAACAGTGATTTTTGCAATTTTTCTCTGTTATTCTTATTATGTCTTTGTTGTTGTTTTAAACAGGCTGCTTCCATCGCCCAGACTCTCGTATTAAGAACCAGGAAAGCCCTAGATTTCTATATGGCAAAACTACCTCCAATATTTTTTAACAAAATTCCCTTTATGACATAGTGATGCCTCCATAATCATTTGCTCAATTTAAAAATTCAGTTGGGCAAGTTTCATTTTTTTCTAAAGAAAAGTTAAAACTCAAATTATTCCTCATCCTTAAAACAAGATTTTATGGGGAGTATCCCTTTTCCCATTTCACACCTGAGGAAATGACGGCTCAAAAATCTGTCCGAGGTCATAGTTGTAAAGGAGCCAAGACAGGGACTAATTAGAGTTAGTTTGCCCACCTAATTGCAAATCCTGCCTTTCCCTTTATCGTGCTGCCCTACCAGGGTTTGAAAGCTAACAGGAAAATTAAATAACCTAGTTCAAGAATGAAAGAGCAGAAAGCCATTTCCAATGTACTTCTACAAGTTTTAATATGGGTCATTTCCTCACCTGCCTACCTGGCTTCTGAAACCAGGAAGAAAAATAGCTAAAATTCACACCTCAGCTTCTTTACCCCTCCTCACATTTAGAAAGATGAGATAGGAATCTTGTGCGGTTTTGAAAACTAGCTCCTCGCCAGAGTGATTTGTGGGAGTCAAGTCAGCATTGATCCCTAGCAAGTTGCTTTAATAATTTTTTTATGGGTTAACTCACGTCTGAATGCTGGAGAGCAGGTAACCACAGAAATCAACCTCTCCCAGACCCGGCCTGAGGCTGAGTTCCTGAAGGATGAGTCATCCAGGAAAAATTAATAATGAAAATGGCTAATTTATAACTGGGCACATCCAAGGAAAGAGTGCATGCACGTGGAAGGATTGGGTAATGGTGATTTTTCTCATTAACAATAGAGCCAACCCGAGTGATTAATCTGCAACGCAAATGAGCTATTCAGAAGAATAAAAACCACCACACTGGCCACATCCACCATTCCAGCACATCTTCTCACAATCCTTTCTGCAGGGCAAAATCTCTTTCCCTTCTGGCCTCCTCTTTACCGTCTTTCTCCTTTCTTCTCTCTCCCAGTGTTTCTCTTTTCCTCTCTCTTCTTCTGCTTTTCTCTCTCTGTTGTCCCTTTCCCCCCACATGTTGCTTTGGGCTCTTTGTGCTACCAGCCTCTCTGATTTCTGGCTCTGGCCCCCATAGTTCACTTCTCTCTGCACTTGTGCTCCTCTTTTCCCTCTTCCTCTTCTTGTTATCCGTTCCTTCTCCCTCCCTCTCTCCCCTACATTAGCCTCTGTTGGTACCCGCGGCATAGAATCCAGCCTTGGAGCATTCGAAGTGGCGGGACTTCAGCAGAGAGCTCCTCAAACATGAAAGTGTGCATGGACTTGGGGGTCTTCTTAAAATGCAGATTCCGATTCAGCAGGGCTGGGAGGGGGCCTGAGGTTCTGCTTTTCCAACAAGCTCCCAGGTCCTGCTGAGACTGCTGGGTCTGGGTAGCACGCACTGAGAACCAGGGCTTTGCAGCATCCTTCTCTTCAGCGCTCCTCTCCACAGAGGAGACCAGCTGTCAGGGAGCCCGGGCACTCTGGGCGCTGGTGGCGGGAGGGCAATCCGATTGGTCTCCGAGCCTATCTTTACCTCGGTTGGTGAGAGGGCAAGTTCTTCATTTCTTCAGCAGCTGGGTGCCCCTTGAAGTGCCCTTACTGTTCATATCTACAGCTTGGGGTGGAGAAAAAGCTTATTTTTAAGAATTGAGGCAAGGTTTAGAATTTAAAAGAATTTAGATCCAGACAGTCCTGGGTTAGAATCTCAGCTCTGACGCTGGCCTTAGTCTTTTCATCTGTAAAATGACTGGTATGCACCTCTCAGGGTATTCTTGAGAATTAACGATGGCATGCAAAGAGTGCCCAGCATTGAAGAAATGCTTATCTCGCCTGCCTCCATCCCAAAGTCTTACACTGCAGACTTGCTTTTCTCATTTGTAACGTGAACACATCTTTCACATGGAAGTACATCTTGAAGATGCCTTGTCCACCCCTTTCAGTTCTGTGGCAGCACATTTCCCGTTGTGCATTCACCTCTTTTTGAGTCCTCAATAGATGAGGTAGAGAGTAGATATGGCCTTCGCAAGGTCACTCCTGGTCTTTGTGATAGTTTGGATTATTTAATCCCGTAGCTCCCCATGCAGGGATCTTTGGGCTATGGCATACTGACATCCAACTTCAAGCCAGTTTCCATCAATGGTTTCCTCTTAACACGTTTCCTTAGGACCAAAATTAAACACTCAAGCATTCACTGCAACATCTAATCTGCATCCTGAGCTACATACGCTTGCCCAGCTAAAATAATCCATGCAGTTAAAAGTTCAAAGATACTTTCACATGGGAATATAAATTGCTTGGTACTTTCATATCCTTTAAGTAAATGGATATTTCCAATCTTTGGGCAAGAGTCTACTGGTCTTTGTTATTTTCTGTGATTACAAATAGCTTTCAACTTTACCTTCTTGTCCTGCTTCTCTCTTTCCCTCTTCTTTTCTTCCCTGATGCACATTTAGTTTCATTTCTCCAGAGTATATTTTGTTCCTTTTAGTCAAACTCCTACACGGCCAGATGACATTAGTTAGTTAAGAAAACTGCTAGTCTATTGGCAATTTTCAAGACTTTGTGGGGGAAGGGCAGTGGGTCTTTATTTTTCTGTCTAACCCCAGAAATCATGGAGACGTTTCATTTGCAGGGCTTCCTCACGCAGCACGGTCACACGGTGTTGCAGTCCTCAGCTGCCCAACGTGAAGAGCCTGCAAACAGAGCGAGCTGAGAGCTGCTGCGAGCATCGCTGAAAGAGCACAGCTTTATTCTGGGCCCAGAGGCAGGCTTCTTCCCCGTGGACGTGGGGATGCCCTTCTCCCCGTTAAGCTCACTGCCTCATCTGAAAACTGGGGCTGGCAATCCCTGCCTCCTGTGGCAGTTGGGAGGGCTCATTTGTTTCAGGTGCACCCTCAGTCCCCTTGCTCTCATGGCATATTTCCTGGGCTTGGTAAGAGACCAATGTTGAACGTATGACCCCAGCCTATGCTATGAGTCACACCAGCAAACCTCATGCTTCAAATCATTTTGGTGGTTTTTTTGCTTTGCTGTTTCATTTTTATGACATCCACCATCAAGCCAAGTATGTTTATATTCTGATTTCAGAAAGCAGGGAAGGTAAGATGTTCACTTAAATTTAATTACAGGCCATGGAGTATGATTAAAACAGACGGTTTTAGAAAACATGTTGTATGGGATTTTTTTTTCCTTTTGTTTTTCTTTTTAAGACAAAGCAGCAATATGATTTTGTTTGTCTTCTTTTCCTGAGTATCTTCTTTCCACTTGTTTTTTTCCCCCCTCCTTTCCTTTCTTAATTCCCTTTATGCTTTTCTTCCTTATTTTCGAAAAGGCTCTGGATTGCTGCCAGTTATTATTATAAGCTGAATGCTTTGGCCTTGAGCCAAGATGCTAATAGTTAAGCTGAAGCCAAAATGGATGGTTTCTGTCCTGCCCCTCCCCCCGACATGCTACCCCCCACTACAGCTTATGGGGGTGGGGTAGCAAACACTTCTGCTACTCAGATTTTGCAAAAATGCTCTGATAGTGAGAATGGCAGGGTCACGATAGGGGTAGAAAAGGCAAGATGATTGTAAAAGTTGAGTGTGAAGGATTTTTAGGATCCATTCCTGATTGTTAGTTGTCTGGGGAATCAAGTGAATCATTTCAGTTGTGGTCTGACAGGTGTGAGCCTGACCTGTGACCTTGCCATTCAGCATGCTGATGTTGAAGTATGTGGTGATTTCAACATGAGAAACAGCACTTGATGACCAGCCTCAGAAAAAGGGAGATGGAAATTTTAAGAAAAAAAATCACCTCTCTTTTACACTAACCCAAATTTTCCAGCCCTCATGCTGAAGAAAGGGTCATCAGAATGGAAATCCTGAGGAGGGATGTGTCAGCTTTCTACGGCTGCTGTAACAAATTAGTCCAAACTTAGCTGCTTACAACAATGCAAATTCATCTTATGGTTCTAGAGGCCAGGGGTCTTAAAATCAAGGTGTGGCAGGGCTGTGTTCTTCTGAAGAATCTAGGAGAATGTCTGTTATTTGCATTTTCTGGCTTTTAAAAGACACCCACATTCCTTGGCTTGTGACCCTCTTCGGACAATGGCATCACTCTGGCCTCTAATTCTGTCATCACTCCCATTCTCCAACTCTGACCCACCTGCCTCCCTCTTACAATGACCTTTGTGATGACGTTGGCCCACCGGAATAATCCAAGATCATCATCCCATTGTGAGGCCCTTAAGTGAATCACACCTGCAATTCCCTTTTGCTAGGTAAGGGAGCATATTCACAGATTCTGAGGGCCGGGACTCAGGCATCTTAGGGGAGGGATTCTTCTAACTACTATAAGGGGATTTGCTGATGCTTAAAGGTCAGATGAACTGTGATTCAGGTAAGACCCAGAAATGTGAAATTCCGGATAACCACCGTTCTGGAGAAGCCACATTATTCCTCCTGGTTTAAGTGAGGGACATTGCTGTTCACATCCAGGGTTTGGTTCATTAACCTCACACCCTGCCCTTGAGGAAAGAGCCTCAGCTCTGCTGATGGAAACTCACGGAGCAGCACATCAGAGCTTGGGGACAGCAACCCCACCGTTCCCCTTCATGCACTGCCAGCTGCACCAAGTTGAGGATAAAGCTTCCTTCATTTCTCCCAAAATGCGGCTCCTCTATCACTTGCTGTGCCTGCTCTTTCCCTCCCTAACCCAGCTCCCCCTTCTCCAATGCCCACAGGAGAGCCTATGCATGGCAAAGTAAGCCTTCCTGATAGAAATATTAGAAAGGTCCTTAGGCCAAAACAAGCAACAAAAGCAAAAGCTTCTTAATAACTGATTCTAAATCGCACCTAGACATCCTGATATTTGATATTCCCTGTAATATAACCACTGGGATAGAAGAGAAGACTAGTTAAAAGAAAAGAGAGGGAGTCCTCAAACTCAACTCTTACCATTCTTTCATTCCTTATTATATAAGCTGTTTTGTTAATTTCAGCAGAGATGGAATCCCTAAACACAGTTGCTTTTCACAGATGGTTTCACAAAAATCTCCAAATGCAGCCATATAAAAATCATACAGAAAAACTCAGAACATCATATATGCAGGACATCCATATTTCAACAAGCGAAACCTCAATCATTCTAAAATGAGCAAATTATCTTGAATTTGAAACTTAGCTTATTGCTATGGGGTGCCTAAGGGTTGCCTCCTGAGTGCTTCCTTATTGCTCAAATGTGGCCTCTCTCTAAGCCAAACTCAGCATATGAATGCATTACCTTCCTCCCAGCATGGGACATGACTCCCGGGGATGAGCCTCCCTGGCAACGAGGGATTACTACCAACTGCCTACTGGCAATACGGCTGGAAAAAGATCTTGAATAAAGTGGGGAAAAGGTGAAGAGAAGTGAGTTCATATGGCTAAGAGACTTCAAAGTGAGTGGGGAGGTCATCCCAGAGGTAACGCTTATGCACATCTCAGTAGGGCCTCATAGGCTTCCAATGTGGATATCACCCCAAATAGAGGAGCTCCTGAGGGCTCTGGAGACACCCAGGTCCTATATCAGGGTGGATAGCTCCGGAGTTTGGTGCCTTATCGGTGGGCCCTACTTTGGAATCTGTGCTCCTGAGAGTGACAGAGTATTACTCAAATATGTCTTCCTTGCACATCGTCCATCTGTCCCTTCTATTCAAACCTATATATGGTGCTGGAGTTTGTAGGTGTACTTCCAGAGACTGGAGTCTTTGGGCTGTCCATGTGCCAGCTGGGCCCGGAATCTCGATGGAGCTGCAACTCCTACTCTACAGCTCAATGGACTCACCCAGGACACCTGGTGGGGAGATGATGATGGACAACGATCATCCCAGGGAATGGAGAGAGTCTGCAGCTGCAAGCAGGATAATCCCATCCATCTTATCCATAGGATATAAGCCCCCTCTCACTTGGAGGTGGAGTGGACATCACCATCACATACTCCTCAGGATGGGGGGAAGAGTTATGGACTAGAGTGGACTTACTGGTATTCTGTTATAGACATATTGTGATTCAAGCAATGGAAGAAATTACAACATTAATGTGGAGCCAGTGGTCACTGGATGCTTTGGGGGCAGGGAGAGGGAAAAGCGGTTGTAATACAGGTGCTTTTTTGGGACTTGGGAACTATCCAGAGTGACATTGCAATGACAGGTATAGGCCATTTTATATCAGCATGTAACATGCAGAACTGTGTGGGAAAGAGTGTGGTCTACAATGTGAACTATGGTCCCTGCTTAGTGGCAAAGCCCCAGGATGTGAATATCCATTGCAGGTGATGTGCCACACTAATGAAAGATGTTTATGTGGGAGGGTGTGGGAGGTGTGGGAGGTGGGGAACATGGGAATCCCTATAATTTTTGTGTAACATTTATGTTTTCTAAGTATCTTTCAAAAAATAAAAAAAAAATATTATTAAAAAAATAAAATAAAATAAAATAAAATGAGCAAATTAATATATCAGCAGTTCAAAGAAAGACAATCAAATCATGGTTTTAAAAAAGAAAAAAAAACATGAGGTCTTGCAGGAGACAGGGGAGAGCTCAGATGCTAAGGAATAGAGTACATAGAGATATGTGTTTGTTTCATATATAAACTGGATATTATGCAATAACCTTTCTCAATGCCGATATTAAAACTTCATGGTTTGAACATGTTTTTGAGCAACTGAATAAACAAAAGAATATTATTTATATACTCCCAAGAGGAAAGGCTTAATATTTCTTCATTATTAGGGATGTGTGATTTAAATTATTTTTCCAAGTCTCCAAATGAAGATTGCTGGTCTTTTTGAAATCCTTGAATGTTAGAATATGACACTGAAGTTATACCTGGCTCACGGAAAAAGAACACTGAATTCTTTGAAAAGTTTTTTGTTGTTGTTGTTAAAGGCAGTTTTGGATCATTTCGTGACATCTCGTATTTGCCATTGTTGTACTCTGTGTCTTCAGACTGAAGTAGTGAGCCTTGAGGCTCTCTTTAGAGACAACAAAGGAATAGGTAATAGATGCACTTTGCCCAGAATTGCAGGCAGGTTTGGGAAGAAAGAACTCCAAGATTGGGCAGGTGAGGATAACCACAGAGAGAGGAGAAAAGTGAGAACGTGGTGCTGACCAGGAGCTGAGAACAGTGCTCAGGGAGAAGGGGCTTAGTGAGTACCTGCTTCCTGGCACTTGCCCTTCCTATGGCATCTAAAGCTTCTTTTGCCGTGTTTTCCTTGTTCACCAGCATGTCCTTCATTCCCTGCAAGCATTCTGAGGGCTCAGATTGTCGCTCATCTCTGGACCTTTGTGCCTGTAAGTATGGTGGATACAAGTTAGGCCCCAGGCAGCTGAAGAATAAAGGACCAACAAGAATCCATGGTTGATACTCCCTTCATTAGGTTTCATAGTGTCTGGCCTAAAACAGGCAATAAATTAAAATTAGCTATCAATATGCATCCCTTGTCCTCACAAACTTTTCTCCCCTGTGCAGTTTTTTAAAAATGTATTTTTATTAGAAATGTTGTGAACTTACAATACAATCATGCACATATGTGGGATTCCCATACAACACCCCTTCACCAACACACCACACCATTGTGGAACATTTGTTACAGATTATGAGATAATATCATCAGACTATTGCCACTAACTGTGGTCCATAGTGTACATTGGCATATTTTTTCCATACACCCCTATTATTTGGCATTGATGTCAGAATATTACAGTATTGCTGTTAACTAAAGTCCCTAGGTTACATTAATTGTAGTTTTCCCATGCTTCTTCACATTCCAAGCACCCTGCAATAGTGACATACATCCGTCCTAGTTCACAGGACATTCTTGTATTTGTACCATTAACCACAATCTCATCCACTTCTGGGTTCACTGTGTTATTCAGTCCTCAGATTGAGTCTCTAGTTTTCTTTCAATTGACATTTACATCCCTAGACTACCTTTTCAGCCACAATCTCATTTATAAACCAGTGGCTACTCATTATAATGTGTTACCATCAACTCTATCCATTTCCACACTTTTACAGTCAAGTTAATTAAAATATCTACCTGCTTTAAGCACCAGTACTCCTTTGCAGCTCTCCTCTTATCTTCTACTAATCTATATCCTAGGTTTCAACTTCATGAATTTATTCCTTGTATTTAGTTCATTTTAGTGAGACCATGCAATATCTGTCCTTTTGTGTCTGGCATATTTCACTCTGCATAATGTCTTCAAAATTCATCCACGTTATCATATGTGTCCCAATTTCATTTCTTCTTACTGCAGCATAGTATTCCACCATATACAGTATTTCCATTCATTTGTTGATGGAAACTTGGATTGTTTCCATCTTTTGGCAATTGTGAATAACGCTGCTATTAACATCGGTGTGCAAATGTCTGTTTGTGTCGCAGTTTTCAGTCCTTCTAGATATATTCCTAGTAGAGAAATTGCTGAATAGTTTCCTGAGGAACTGCCAAACTGTCTTCCAGAGAGGCTGCACCTCTTCACAATCCCACCAATAGTGAAAGAGTGTTCCTATTTCTCCACATTCTCTCCAGCACTTATTGTTTTCTGTTTTTTAAATAATGGCCATTCTATATGGTATGAGATAATATTTCATTGTTGTTTTGATTTGTATTCCTAATAGCTAGTGATAGTGAACATTTTTTATATGCTTTTTGTGGCCATTTGTATTTCCTCTTTGGAGAAATGTCTATTTAAGTCTTCTGCCCATTTTAAAATTGGATTCCTTGCTCTTTTATTGTTGAGTTGTATCATCTCTTTATATAGAATGGAAATCAAACCCTTATCATATGTGTGGTTTCCAAATATTTTCTTCCATTGAGTGGGCTGCCTTTTCACCTTTTTGATGAAGTCCTTTGAATTACAAAAGTGTTTAAGTTTGAGGAGGTCCCATTTATCCATGTTTTCTTTCACTGCTCCTGCTTTCAGTGTAAGGTTTAAGAATCCACAACCTACCACCAGGTCTTGAAGATGTTGTCCTACATTTTCTTCTAGAAGCTTTATGGTTCTAGCTTTCATATTTAGGTCTTTGATCTATTTTGAGTTAATATTTGTGTAAGGTGTAAGACAGGAGTCTTCTTTCTTTCTTTTGGATGTGGATATCCAGTTCTCCCAGCACCATTTGTTGAATAGACTGTTCTGACCCAGCAGGGTGGGCTTGACAGCCTTGTCAAAAATCACTTGAACAAAGATGTGAGGTTCTGTTTCTGAACCATCAGTTCGGTTCCGTTGGTATATGTGTCTATCTTTATGCCAGTACCATGCTGTTTTTTCCAGTGTAGCTAGGTAATATGATTTAAAGTCCGGAAGTGAGAGTCTTCCAACTTCGCTTTTCCTTTTTAAGATATTTCTGGCTACACAGGGCCCCTTATTACCTTTCAAATAAATTTGATAATTGTGCTTTCCATTTGTTTCAAAAATGCTGGTGGAATTTTTATCGGGATTGCATTGAATCTGTATATCAATTTGGGTAGAATTGACATCTTAATGATATTTAGTCTTTCAATCCATAAGCATGGAATGTTCTTCCAATTATTTAGATCTTTTTAAAATTTCTTTTAGCATTGCTGTTTTCTGAATCAAAGTGCTTCACATCCTGGGTTAAGTTTTGTTCCTAAATATTTGATTTTTTAGTTGCTATTGTAAAAGGAATTTTTCTTCCTGCCTTTCTCCTCAGATTGAGCATTACTAGTATATAGAAACACCACTGATTTTTGCATATTCATCTTGTATCCTGACACTATTGAAATTTTTTATTAGCTCAAGCAGCTAATAGATTTTCAGGACTTTCAAGGTATAGGATCATATCATCTGTAAATAGCAAAAATTTTATTTCTTTCTTTCCAATTTAGATGAATTTCATTTCTTTTTCTTGCCTGATTACTCTAGCTAGAACCTCGAGCACTATATTGAACAACAGTGGTGACAGTTGACATCCTTGTCTTGTTCCTGATCTCAATGTGAAAGCTTTCATTCCTTCACCATTGAGTACAATGTTAACTGTGGATCTTTCATATATAGCCTTTATCATGTTGAGAAAGTGTCCTTCAATTCCTATCTTTTGTAATATTTTTGTCAAGTAAGGATGCTGTAGTTGTCAAATGCCTTTTCTCAATCAATCAATAGGATCATGTAATTTTTCTTCTTTGATTTATTAATGTGGTGTATTACACTGATTGATTTTCTTGTGTTGAACTGTACTTGTATGCCTGGTATAAAACCCACTCGATCATGATGAATAATTATTTTAATGTGCTGTTGGATTTGATTAGCAAGTATTTTGTTGAAGATTTTTGCATCTGTATTCATTAGGGAAAAGGGGTCTATAATTTTCTTTTTTCATAGTATCTTTATATGGCTTTGGTATTTGGATGATACTGCCATCATAGAATGAGTTTGGCTGCGTTCCTTCCATTTCAATTTTTTTTGAAGAGCTTGAATAAGATTGCTATTAAATCTTCTTTGAACGCATGGTAGAACTCCCTTTGAAACCATCTGGTCCTGGGCTTTTAATTTGGGGGAGTTGTTTGATGATTGCTTCAATCTCTTTACTTGTGATTGGTTTGTTGAAGTCCTCTATTTCTTCTAGAGTCAGTGTAGGTTGTTCATATATTCCTAGGAATTCTTCCATTTTGTCCCCATTGTCTACTTTGTTGGTGTACAGTTGTTCATAGTATCCTTTTATGATCTCTTCTATTTCTGTGGGATCAGTAGTAATGTCCCCATTTTCATTTTTTATTTTATTTACATTTTCTCTCTTTTATTCTTTTTCAGTCTAGTGAAGGGTTTGTTGATTTTGTTAATCTTCTTGAAGAACTAACTTTTGGTTTTGTAAATTCTCTGTATTGTTTTTTGTTCTCGATTTCATTTTTTCTGCTCTGATCTTTTTTATTTCATTCCTTCTGCTTACTTTGGGAATAGTGTGCTTTTCTTTTTCTAGTTCCTCCAGCTGTGTAGTTAGGGTCATTGATTTTAGCTCTTTCTTCTTTTGTAATGTAAGCATTGAGGGCTATAAAGTTCCCTCGCAGTACTGCCTTTGCTGTATCCCATGGGTTCTGATATGTTGTGTTCTCATTTTCATTCATTTCAAGATATTTTTTGATTTCTCTTGCAATTTCTTCTTTGACCCATTGATTATTAAGAGTGTGTTGTTTTATCTCCACAGATTTGTGAATTTTCCCTTTTTCCACCTCTTGTTGATTTCCAAATATATTCTATTATGATCAGAGAAATTGCTTTGTATAATTTCAGTCTTGTTGAATTTATTGAGATCTGCTTTGTGACCCAACGTATGGTCTATCTTGGAGAAAGATCCACAAGTAATTGAGAAGAATGTATATCCCACTGTTTGGGGGTACAATGTTCTGTATATGTCTATTAGGTTTCATCCATTTATCATATTATTCAAACTCTGTTTCTTTTTTGAGCCTTTGCCTAGATGTTCTGTCCAATGCCGAGTGATGTATTGAAGTCTCCATCTACTATTGTAAAGATATCTATTTCTCTCTTCATTTTTGTCAGTGTCTGTCTCATGTAATTTGGAACATCCTGTTTGGATGCATATAAATTTATGATTGTTATTTCTTCCCCATGAATTGCCCCTTTTATTAATATATAATGTCCTTCCGTGTGTCTAACAACAGTTCTGCTTTTAAAGTCTATTTCATCCAATATAACTATAGCTAATTTTTTTGTTGTTGTCACTGCATGTGTGGAACATCTTTTTCCAGCCTTTCACTTTCAACCTATTAGTCTCCTTGGGTCTAAGTAAAGTCTCTTGTAGACAGCATATAGATGGCTTCTATTTTCTTATTCATTCCACCAGCCTGTGTCTTTTGATTGGAGGGCTTAATCCATTAACTTTCAATGTTATTACTGTAAAAACAGTTCTTATTTCACCTATTTTGATCTTTGGGTTTTATCTGTCATATTTTATTTTCACCACTCTTTTGACACTTTTAGTTACTCTTACTGATATAATCTTCATTTCTAGACTCTCTTCCAAGACTCTCTTTCCTATCTTTTCTTTTCAGACTGTAGCACTCCCTTTAGTATTTCATGCAAAGCCTGTCTGTTGCTTACAAACTCTCTCAGTTTCTGTTTATCTGTAAATATTCTAAACTTGCCCTCTTTTTTGAAAGGCAGTCTTGCAGGATATAAGATTCTTGGCTGGATTTTTTTCTCTTGCAGTACCTTAAATATATCATACCACTGCCTTCTTGCTTCTATGGTTTCTGATGAGAAATTGGCACTAAATCTTATTGGGTATCCCTTGTATGTCATGCACCACTTTTCTCTTGCTGCTCTCAGAATTCCCTTTGTCTTTGACATTTGACATTCTAATTAGTATGTGTCTTGTAGTTGGTCTTTTTGGATTAATTCAGAAGGGAGTATGTTGTGTTTCTTGGACACAGTTATTTATATCCTTCAATAGGATTGGGAAATTTTCTACCATTATTTCCTCAAACATTACTTCTGCCCCCTTTCCTTTGTATTCTCCTTCCTGGACACCCATGACACATATGTTTGCATGTCGCTTGGTATCATTTAGTTCCCTGAGACCCTGTTTAATTTTTTCCATTCTTTACTTCATCTGTTCTTTTGTATGTTTGCTTTCAGAGGCCATGTCTTCAAGCTCACTGATCATATCTTCTGCCTCCTCAAATCTGCTGTTATATGCCTCCAATGTATTTTTTATTTCATTTATTGTGCCTTTCATTCCAATAAGATCTGCTATTTTTCTTTCAAATTCTTCTTTGTGCTCACCTACTGTCTTCTTAATATACTTAATCTCTTTAGCCATCTCATTGAGTTTATTAAGGAGATTTGTTTAAACATTTATGATTAGTTGTCTAAACCCATTTATGTCATTTGGAGGCCTATCTTGTTCCTTTGACTGGGCCATATTTTCCTGTTTTTTGGTATGGACTGTAATTTTTTGTTGGTGTCTTGACATCTGGCTTACCAGATGTATTTATTCTGGGTGCAGTTTCTCTCTTTTGTTTAGGGTTTTCTTGCCCTTTCTCCCTTGCTTGTTGTGTAGTAGTAGCCGAGGTTGTAGTTGGTACTGTAAGCTGTGGACGCTTATCACAATTGTTGTTTCTTTCATATAATTTGAAAGTAGAAAAGTGAGTGTATAGAGAAAAATTTCTGTATTTTCCTGATGTGATTTTGTCCCCAAGAATACTTTTGGGCTTCAAGCTTGTTATGACTTTTTTCTCTGATAATAAGATAGTCACACCAGCTTTCTTTTGTTTAATTTTTACCTGGTATACATTTTCTCAACATTTTATTTCCACTTTTCATGAGTAATTGTGTTTCAGATCTTTCTCTTGCTTTTTCTCTCCCTTTCTCTCTCTTTTTCACTCTCTCTCTCTCTCTCTCTCTCACACACACACACATACACACTCTATCTGACTATCTTCCTATCTAACAAGTTAAGTCCATTTATACTTATTATGATTAGTTTTTTGGATTTATTTCTAATCTATTATGTGTTCTATTTATCAAGTTTTTTATTTTTTAATTTCTGCTTTTCCATTGGATTGATGAAGTAATTTTAATTCCTGTTTTTCCCTTGATGAAGTATAATTTAATCATTTTTGTTACTCTGCATTTATGGCTACTCTCAAAATTTTGTCTTTCATATTTGATTTAACAAAATCAAAAGTGAAACATTTCTCTTGTTTTCTGGAACAAGAAAATGACCTTACTCCAGCCCTTATTTTAAATGCTATTGTTCAAAATTTCAGTAACATATGGGTTCTGGATCTCTGTGTGTGTATGTCACGTATGCGTGTATATGCATGCGATTCTCTCTCTCTCTCTCTCTCTCTCTCTCTCTCTCTCTCTCTCTCTCTTTCCTTTTGACATAACTTCTTTAGTTTTTTTTCTTCAGCAAGTTTCTGTTTCTTGTAAATTTTTATTCAACTTAAACAATGTCTTTATTTAACCTTCATACTTGAATGACAGTGTAATTGTTTTTAGAATTCTTGGTGGACTATTATTTTCTCAAGCAATTTAAAGATGATACTTCATGTCCTTGTAGCTTATAATGTCTGTATTATCCGTATTTTTGCAGTTTTATTACATTGTGCCTAGAGTGGTGTTTTTCTTTTTTGTCTCCTATTTTTTGCCCAGAATCTGTCTTTTTTCAAGTCAAGAAAATGTCCATTTATATTTTATTTGGATCTACTCTTGCTCACCACCTGTAGCAGTTCCTCAGCTGCTAAAACAAATATCACACAATGGGTTGGCTTAAACAATGGGAATTTATGGGTTCACAGTTTTGAGACTAGGAAAAGTATGAAATTGAGGCATCAGCCAGGCAATGTTTTCTCTCTAAAGACTGTGGCATTCAGGGGCTGACTGCCAGTGATCCTTTGAGTTCCTTGCTTATTCTGTCACATGGTGATGTGCACTGTATTCGTTTCTAGCTTCTGGTTTCTCATGGCTTCTCCTTCTGTGTCCAATTTCATTTGCTTATAAGGTCTTCAGCCATATTGGATTAAGACCCACATCATTCAGTTGGGAACACTTTAATAAGAAAGGCCCTGTTTACAAATGTGTTCAGTCCCACAGGACCCAGGTTAGGACCTGAATTTACTTCTTGTGGGACACATGCTTCAATCTCAGTCTACCTAAACATAGTTGGTTCTCTGTTAGACATTTTCTTTCTGCTCTCATATTTCATAACTCTTTGTCTCTCTGTGTTGTATTTTGTACAACTTCCTCACTTCTATTCAGCACAATGTAATTGTAGGTTAAAGTATAGGAAATCTGAGGCCAGATTATTTAGAGTTAACTCTCAGCTATGCCACTAATAAACTCTGCCATCTTTGAAAAGGTGTATAGTCAGTTGGAGACTAAGTTTATTCATATTCAGAACAGAGACTATGCTAGGATTATTCCCACGGGGCTATTTAAAAATAAATGGACTATTATAGGCAAAATGTGTTAAAAAGCACCTGACTCAATAAATGCTGGCTGTTGATTACAACAGTCTTGTAACATCAGTCCGTCAGTTCACAAATTCTCTTCATTTAATTTTAATCTGCTATTTAACTTAAGCTTTGAGCTTTTAATTATTCAACTTTATTTTTTAATTTTATAATTTATATTTGGTTCCTTGTTACATTTCTGTTTTTTTTTTAATAACATCCAGTTCTTTTTACTTTTGAATCCTTTTTTATGTAAGTTATATATAGTGAGATAAAAGAGAGAGAGAATAACCAAGGGTTCTTTCCATACTTTTCACATAACAGGGGCCCTTTTTCGCAGATCCTCTTAACAGAAAGGAGGGTCTGTTGTTGGGGTTTTAGGTTCCTACAATGTTGTAGCAGTGGCAGTAGATTTCTGCTATTAGGACTTGCCTCAGAATATGGCTGGAAGAGAAAAGAGGCACATTCTCTGGCATGCAGGATCCCCTTTCCCATTCTTCTAACTAGACACTGGTAGTTTCTAGAGGAATTCTGCTTTCCATGACTCCTGTGCATTTGGTGATCCTATCCATACTTGAAGCAAAGCTGGGAGACAAATGATGGGGGGAAAATCTGCAAATATCATTCTTATAATGGGAAGTTATTCCAGCTTTTATTTCAGTCCCAAATCTTCAGTATTCAAAATCCTCAAGTAGTTGCTTTTTGTATTCTATTCAAAGTTTTTAGTTGTAATTAGACTGTTGACTTACTCCAACTTGATCAAGACTGAAAATTCCACTTTTTAAAATAATTTATCTTTCATGTTTAGGAATTTCTTTGTAACTTTTAAATTTTAATATAGTTTTTTTTTTTTTAAAGACACATAAAATATATTTACATTGTTTCTTAGGGCAAGCTCAGTTTCAGGCCATGGCAGCTGGGCAAGCTGGAGAGAGTAGTTCTGCTCCACATGTCTTCATCATTCTTCTGGGAGCTAGAAGCTCTCCTGGACATAGGTTTCTTATGGCCATGGCAGAGGCATGACAGGGCAAGCAAAAGCACATGACACTTTTACAGCCTAGGGTCAGAACTGGCATTCTCTTCCTTCCATTCACATGCCACTGGTCAAGAAACAACACATGGCTAGGACCAAAATGAAGGGGAGAGGAAATACACTCCATCTATGATGAAGTTTTGGCAAGGGAAAGCACAAAAGGAGGAGTGCAGATTTGGGACCAACTGTCATTTTGCCATAGTAACTTACAATGAAGGCAAAGAACAGGGGTTGGCAACCTACAGTCCATGAGACAAATCTGGCCTGATGTCTGTTTTGGTAAGTAAAGTCATGCTGGAATACAACAATGCTCATTCATTTGTATATCATCTAGGGATTCTTCTATAATCCAACAGCAGGAGTCATTGTGACAGAGACTATATAGCCTGCAAAGACTAAAATATTTGTTACCTGTAATTTCTAAGCAAAAGTTTGCCAATCCCTTATAAAGAAGGTAAATATTAAAATATTAGACAAAGATAAAGTGATAATATTATGGGTTTGGAGAGTCAAACTTCACAGAATTAAAGACACTTCAGCTGGTTATTGGAAGATGGATAATGTTGTAATTGATGGGAAATAAATGGGGGAGAATGTAGCAAAGTTAGCAGATGGACAAAATGAATAAAGATGTAGAGCTGAGAAGGGTCAACATCAGTGACGAATACTTACCTTCTTGTGATCACTCTCAGTGATGGGCTTCTTACTGGGAAAATTACTTCCAATAACGGAACCCAAAAGTATACCTTTTGCAAATAATTGAGCAAATCTCAGACCTCTTAGACCTGACTTTTCCCTTCAATGCCACATAAGACAGTGACACTGTCCCCTACATGGCAACTCTTTAGTATGGGAGGACAGCAATACCATTCCTGAGCCATTTTCTTCTAGAACAAATATCACTAGTTCCATCAACCATTCAATTCTCCTTGCCTTCCTTGCTGATAAGGCTAAGTGCATTCTAGTTTGCCAATTAACTTACTAAAATGTCATTCCTAGAGCTGAATAATCAAAAATACTTTCATCATTTGGAGCAAAATGATGCAGCAACTTCTCTAATCTACTTCTATTTCTATCATCCAATAGAAAGAAAGGAACGTGGGAGTTTTATTAGCATTATACTGTTAATTCAATTTGATACAACTCTATCCCACCCACCTCTCCATCCTTTTAACAAACTTTTGGAGTTCTGTTGATATTAATTATATAATTATCCACTCCTTGGTTATGAATTCTGTCCAAAATGCCCCCATGTTGCACTTATTCTTCCCTCTCCTTCCTCTCAGAACATCTGGTGGCCACTGTCTTTATATCAATGATACAAATTCTTCTATTGCTAGAATAATCATAAGTCTACTTTAGTCCATAGTTGCTTTCCACCCTTGTCTTGAGGAGTTTGGGATGGTGATGCCCACCCTGTCTCCGATTGAGAGAGGGCTTAGATCCTATGGGGCAGATGGATGGAACTGTATTGCTTGCAGTTGCAGACATTCTCCACTTCTTGGGATGAACACTGTCATCATCCTTTTGTCAGTTGTCCTGGGTGAATCCAATGAACAGGTGAGTAGGTGTTGTAACTCTGCTGAGATTGAGGACTCAACCGGCATATGAACAGACTGAAGATTTAAGTCTCTGGAATATATAGTCAATAAGTATAGTGCTAATTATAGTTTCAAATAAAAGGGGGGCGGGCAGAAGAGCCATGTGTAGGGAAATTATAAATGAGTCTAACTCTTTACATTGGGGAGCATATATTCCAAAGTAAGGCCCATTGACAGGGTGCTGTAAAGAGGTCATCAATTCCTAATGTGCTTTCAAAAATATCTGAACTAGGGAGAAAGGTGTGATCTTGAGAGGAACTTGGAAAACTAGAAGCAGAGCAGGATGGACTTGAAGGCACATCCCTGCTAAAAGGTGTGCTGGTGATCTCTTGCATTCTCATAACCTGCCGTACCTCAGGGGAACCTCTGGAATGTGGTTTGTTGGTGTTAATTGAAAACAAATTTTCCGATTTATTATCCATTCACTAAAATAGGGAGCGCTCACATTTTTAAAATGTGCCCTGCCGTTTTGAATAGGTTGTTTTACTTGACGGTGAGCTGTGTTTAATTTGAATTCAACCAATATTTGCTGAGTCCTACCGAATGCAGAACTGTGCCAGGTGTGTGGAATAGGTGTGGTCTCCGTCTTTGAAGAACTGACAAACATGCAACGAATGACTGCCCTGAGGTTGGGATAACCATTCCTATTTTACTTAAGAAGAAACTGAGGTTCAGAGAAGTTAAGACTTGCCTAGGAGAAGCTAAATACATTATTCCATTTTTTCATAACAAGATAAATGAGATTGCCCCCTATTCTTTTCTTTCCCTTCTGCCCAATCTCCATTTGCTCAGCATTTACTATTTACCTGTCTACTTGTCATAAGCTTTCATGAGAGTCTCCCCTTCCTTACCTGCAAAAATCTCCAAACTTTGCTATTGTGTCTATTGTTATAGCTAAAGGGTCTAAGGCTTGTGTATACTATTGCAACTAGTGAGACAGAACAGCCAGCCTCCTGCAAATGCCTCCCAGGGCCCAAATGCTTCCTGCATCACATTCCTGAGTTAAACTTGAGCGCAAATACAGAGAAGGTGAAAATGCACAGGAACAATAATTGTGAAGTTCTCACTCATTTAACCGCAACTTAAAAGCCGAAGAGTAAAGGGAAAAATGTCATTTTAATTCAACCTTTTTTTCTTATTGTTCACACAGTCAGGGCGGTGGGATCCCATCCTGAAAAATTTTGACAAACTCCAAGCACCATTCAGAAGCGTGAAGGGCTCTCAGTGGGACCTTGTTATTCTGAACATTATCACAATGCTATTCCTCACAATACAATACAACTTGATTTTGTATAGCACCCCATTCAAGTAGGGACCCCAACTGGAACTCACGCATCCTGTTTTTAATCATATTTGAGTGATTTAATTTCAAACACACAACCACTTTTGCCTAATGCAACCTGTATTTGAAGAAAGGTCCCTTCACGGCAGCTGAATGAGAGGATGACAAGGCTTTTACTCTGACTCTGACTCAATAGGCCACAGTTTGCCTCTGATGAAGGCGTGTTGAATACCAGCTAGGGGTGGGCGAGTGATGGATGGTGTGGGCTTTTCCATTTTTCCTCCTGTATGAAGTGCTATGTGCTAAAATTATAGTATTGAATAGCAACCAAAACTGAGAGAAAAAAAATGACTTGATTTTTCCCCTCCTTTCTACTTAAGGAAGGGGAGGAAGATCGTGTTTCCCTGCCGATGATAAAAAGGAAGCTTGGTAAAGCAGAAAGGGCAGTGGCTTGAGATTCTGGCTTTTGCTCCTGGCTTGGCTAACTGACAACATATAGAATTGAAATTGACACCAGAAATCAAGAAAAGAGCTTCTTGACCATGGAGAAGTTTGGCTTCATTTATAAGTGACCAGTAAAGACGTGATGAATAACAAAGAGGCAGACTCTTGAAGCAAAAGTAAGACGTTCCTATGAATCTAGAGCATGAATCACAAACGGCAGAGCCACATTTGTCCTTAGCTGATCTGTCTCCAGAAAAGTCCTGTTAGCCACAATGCTATTCCACCCTCAGTTTAAGCTAGAACCTTTCTGCCTCCAGATCTGGCTCTTAGCCACCTCCAGCAAGACTCTATGCTGCAGTTCAGGAGAAGGAACAGAGCTCCTGGATGATACGCTCCAATGCAGCCCATGGCAGTTGTCCTCAGATGTGGGTGATGAACACACAGATTAGCTGCATTTTGGACTACCTAATTCAAAGATCAAGGACCATTGTCCTCTGTGGAAACTGATGACCTCTGTTTGCTTCTCTACTTTGTCTTTTACTCCCTTATAATCCCAGTTATTTCCATTATTGTGGAGTATGACATTAAATGACATGTTTACTTAACATGACCTTATTTGCTTAAGTGAAGCTGATCATCAACTGCCTTAATTAGCAGATAAAAGGGAGATGAGGACACTAGAGCTGTGCAGAGCAATTGCCCTTGTCCACCCTCATTTAGTTCCCAGTGCCTGCTGGCTGGAGCCCTGGCCTAGATCTGGACCCTTAGACTAAGCAAACTCGCATGCCCTTAAGTGTTGGTGGGTGGTTTCACAGCCTTTGATCTTTGGTGCTTTCTATGGACTTTGGCTCAAAACCAATTCTAGCTTGTTTAGTTTCTTGCTGCTTTGAGCCTGATACAAACATCTCAAAGCAGGTCCAGCTTTGCAGACTCTAACTCCAGTCACTAACCCAGTTTGACTCTGCCCCCTGGAGATGGGGTTCCCTTAGATAATGCCTCTCTAATGTCTTCCTATTCAATTTCCAAGAATTAAACTCTAAAACTATGAGAGTGGGTAATTTAAAGCATTGAGATAATAGACTACCATTGGGAACCTAATGAAAATGTGAACTCATAGTGAATTCAACTTAGCCAATGTTCCGAAGAGAAGAATTGAGAAGATCTCTTTTACCTCGGAAATGAAGAAATCCTAAATCATAGTCATGCTTTTTTGATATTCAAGCCCATAAATGTTAAGAGAAATTTGGGTTACAGAAAGAGGAAGAGGAGAGAACCAATGAAAGAGGACTGTAACAGAGCGAAAGGGAGAGAAGGAAGCTAATGAACATCTTTTGAGAACCTATCCTATACTATTGGTTTCATCAGGTTTTAATTATCATATTTGATTTTCACATTTTTGCAGTTAAGATGCTTTTTTGAGTAACCAAACCAAACAAACAAGGGACCCAGTTCCATTTATCTCTTATTTGCTTGTATCCTTACAGAATGACAGCTTCCTTTTATTGTCACAGGATAGATTCTACAAGCATTAAGGTCACATCTTTCCAGAGGGGCAGAGTGAAAGAGTTACTCACCGAAGTCTCAGCCAACCTGTAACCAACCCCAAGCTCTGAGAGATGTGAGCCTGGTTTCTAAACTACTCATTCTCCAGAGGGATGGAATTGTCATCTTTGGCTTTGGCCATTCAAATTTCATCCTTATATCTGGGATCTTTTCCAGCCCACCAGTCATGTGAGCTGCCTGAGGATAAGCTGTACACCTGAGTCAAAGGTAGATTCTTTTAGGATGAAAGAAGTGAAGACTGATGTATAATCATCATTTCACAGATGTGAAGACCGAGACTTGGTGAGATTAAGCATCATGTTCACACAACTCAAACTGACTGCACAATTAAGTAGTGGCACATTTGAGATTTGCACCCAGTTCAGTCTATTGCAAAGCCTATGTTTCCCACATAAGAAAAAAAGGAAGGAAGGCAGGAAAGGGGAAGGAATAAAATAGGGGGAAATAGAAAATAAAGGAAAGGTGAGAGGGAAGGAAGGGAGTCACAGGCTTCTTCCCCAGCTAGCCTGACTAAAGCACCAGGGCCAGCTTAAGAAGCAACTGTCACCGTGTGGTTTTCTAGTTCATTACTCCTTGGCATCTGCAAGTTCTCATTTGTGAGAAGAAAACAATGACTTTAAAAGGCTCATAAAGATTCTTGGACATCAACAATCTTCCCCAAACATAATTGCATTAAATTTGGAGAAAAAAATAATCTGTTTTTCACAGAGACAGTCTTCACCTTCAGATATATCAATTTACAAATGAACAGAAAACAAGTGTCCTGTGGATGGTTGAATCCCAGATATTAGAGGAAGAAAATAACTGAAGCCATTCAACTAAAGCCAAATGTAACAGAGATTTCTATGTCTAATTTTTAAAGAGGCTTCCAGATTTGCAATTCCATTCTGAAGCTGGACCACTTATTACCTGAGGACAGTGATATTTTCAGAGAGAAGAAATTTCCCTTATTTCCTATGGAAAAACATTGCCTGTTTCTTTTTGCTGTGATATCATTTGTTGTTACCTGGGGGTCATGGACCAAGTTGAGTGTAGGTTGGGAGTGGGAATGGGAGAAACTTTGTAGCCATAATGCCAGTCCCTAGGGGAGACATTCAAAGTGATGAGAGACCATGAGGAATCTCATGGTCTGATAAGGCATTTGAGTTGGGCCCACAAGGACAAGCTTCCACCACCATGGGAGCATTGTGTTCCCTTCAGGAGGTTAACGTCCTGAATCAGCAGGGTGAGGAGAAAGGGTGGCCACCACCAAAGAGCATATG